>CAOKZL010001811.1:0-279591 GCA_948472985.1 Iguana delicatissima
TTATGTATTATATATTTGTGTAAATAGAAATGGGGGGGTCCCTCATTCAGGAGGTGATATTTGAGAAACATGAAGATATCACAGATTAGGAATTAGAGGAGGTAAAGGAAGTTTCGATGTGGTATAGGGAGAATTTTAAAAGGAAGATTTTTTTTTCTAATTAAGAAGTGTGGAATTGATGTATATTCTCTCGTATGTTTTGAAAACTTTATGTAATTTAATTTTTCTTAAATGGAAATGTTATGTCAAGACGGTATAAATTTCAAATAATGTTTTGGAGGGATGTAATTTTAAGGAATGGTGTTTTTAAATAAAAAAAATATAAAAAAAAATGTTGGGAGACTAGAGTTCGAATCCCAGCTTGGCCATGGAAACCCCCTGAGTGACATTTGCAAGTTGCACTCTTTCAATCTCAGAGGAAGGCAATAGCAAAGCCACTCTGACTAAAACTTGCCAAGAAAACCTGCAATAGGTTCAGCTTAGGGTCTCCCAGGTAGCAGAACTAGAAACATCTCTCTCCGCAGGGTGGAGTTGCCATCTTCTTTTGTCTTGAGACAATCCTCTGTCTGTTCTCCTTGCAGGGCTGGTAGGATTCAAGACCTGCCTCCCTTCTTTCCCTCTCTTTTGCACTCAGGCAGAGGCCAACCTCGCCCCTATCATCTCTGCTGACAGGTCTGGAATGTCAGGAGAGACTTTGGCTCGTTGCCTGCATCCATCCTGGAGAGAGACAAAGGCCCACAGATCTCTCAAGGCGGCCCTTTGAACTCAGGACTGGGTGCCTCCGTGCCCACCTTCCCCCCTGCCCACCCGCCCCCAAGCTCACTCTCCTGAAAGCTGGAGTCCCGCCCAGTCCATGCAGCCTCACCCTATTCCCTAGACCAGAGCATCTGCTCCCCTGAAAGAGGCTTTGGTTTGTCTAGCAAAGGCAAACCTGAGCGGTGACCACAAAATGACCCTCGGCCCCCTGGCACAGCTGCCAAAGATGCGGGGAGGGGGGTGGACGGAAGCAGAAGGTGGATGGAACAAAGCCACCTGGAGACATAGAGCGCGGGCACTGTATTTCTGTGTATATTTTTAGACAGACAAGCTTTGCGTGCTCTTTGGAATCCCCCTGCTTATCAGACTTTCTAAGATTTGATGGAAGAAAGGAGAGAGACGCTTCCTCCCGCCACCATATGCACGAAACAAGGGATTCACAGTTTGATGGCAAGCAAGCCTAATGAGAGACCCCCCTCTTCCCCTCACTTTGTCAGGCATGTGATATGCCCCAGGTGATGTCTGAACAATTAACTGCAAGCAGGCTGTCTCTCCTGGGAAATGGGCGCCGCGTGACAGATTAGAACTGTCCTCCCTATGGGATAATATATATATAAAAATAATTATCTGGTGGAGAGGCCAGTTCTAATCTATCACGTGGCACCTGTTTCCCAGAAGAGACAGCGTGCATCCCTGGCCCTCCTTCTTTCAGCTACTTGTTGTCAGTCAGGGAAAATATAAATACAGACCTTCGGACTTGCTACCCCTTCCCAGGTTTACATCTATAGCACCAGAGTGAGTGGTTCTTTCCTTCCGCCTCTCCAATCAACAGGGTAGGTCCAGTTTCCACCAGCTCGCAAAGGCCATCAAGAGCCACTGAACTCTGCATCTTCTATCCCTCAATGCCCGTGGAGGAAATGCTAACAAAGGCATCAAGAAAAGTTATCTTACTTTAAATGAGGGGTTGTTGACATGTGAGCTGTGGGCCACATTAACATGCTGTACCTATTGTGGTGTAGTGGTCTGAGCAGTGGACTGTGACCCTGGAGACCATGATTTGATTCCCTGCTCAGCCATGGAAACCCACTGAGTGGTCTTGGGCACCTCAAACACTCTCAGCCCCAGAAAACCCTGTCATAGGCCGTAGGGTCACCATAAGTTAGAAATGACCTCAAGGCATCTCCCTATGATGACATTTCAGCTTTAGTTACTAATTACCCTATTTGCTGGCATATAAGATTACACGCCAGTGTATGGCCATTTCCGCACTAGACTATTACAGCGCTGTTTTTCCACTTGCAACCTCCTATGGAATCCTGGGGTTTGCAGCGGCCCCTCCCGAAACTGCAAACCCCAGGATTCCATAGGAGGTTGCAAGTGGAATAATAGCGCTGTAACAGTCTAGTGCGGAAACAGCCTATCTTATGCACCAGCAAATAGTATTTGGCAGCATATAAATGGGGTGCATCTTATATGTTTGTGCATCTTATATGCCCGCAGATACAAGTAACAAATATTCATCCTTTCCATAACTAAAAAGAGGAGAAATAAGAAATTAAAATTTTAAAGTACGGTAGTAACTATAATAGCAATAACAATAGCAATAATGACTAAATCAATCCTAATCTTGCAAGAATTTATGATAACGTCCCATTGCCTTTTATCAAAATCTTCACCAACTGTGAACAAAGTTATAAAGAAACATAGTATAGTTTCATTTTATTGTTATTAATGATGTTTTTGTTGGTAATTTGTCTATAATGATTTGTTCTGTGTAGGTTTTCTTCTTCCTTTTAGGTTTCTATATATATATTGGTTTGATTGTTGTTGTTTTTTCTATCTCAATATCTGAATAAATTAAAATAAATCAAAAATAAATTAAGCAAACAAACAAACAAAAAAGAAATGATTTGAGGGCATACAACAACAATAACAACCCATTTGTATACTCCCCCAAACCCAGCGGGATGACGAGCAGGTTAAGGAAGGAATTCATGTCCATAATGGGTGGGTGCTGAGAGCGAACCCCAAAGCAGCCTTTTTTAAGGGGCGGGACCAGATTATTTCATTATTTCTTCTTGTAAGACAGGCATACTTCAGTTAACAAACCCCCTGACCAACAAGTGACTTTTTACAAAGTCTTTTTATGCTCCTGCTTTTCCACTTTGTCCTCTGTCTAGCTGAATTTTTCTTAGCAGCATTGGCTTTGGAAAATGGTAAAAAAGGGCTGGAGAAACACAGACTTTCTGTGTCAGGTTGTTGGTGTCATGCCCGGCTTCCAGAACATGGACTCTGACTCAAAGTCTGAAACAGGAGACATTCCAGAGGTTGAAACGAGATATGCCAGGACCTGCTGTTTAGGGGGAGGTTACAGTGCCACAAACGGAACAGGGGGTGGTGCTAGCTCCAGCAGAGAATCCTGCCCCTTCAGACACAGAAGATAACTTACCAGTACTTACATTTGCTGAGTGCAGACAACAAAAAGAGAGCCTATGCCGATCCCAGAGAATATATAACTGGCAACAGTTAATCAGGCAACACCTGCATTAGGTGGCTAACCTATATAGCTGCCACCTTTCCCCTCCAGGAGTTGTCAGAGCTTATCTGACCTTTCTGTTTGCCTTGCTGAGCTCTGTGCATGATTTTGGATTACCCTGACTGAGTCTGGACTCATTTGCTTTTGAAATCTGTTGGCCTTTATTTTTGGCCTGGTGCTTTTACTGAATAAAAGTAAGTAAGGACTTGGGAGCTATTCAGTTTCTTTTGTCTGAATTATCAGCTGTGCTGCTGGGAGTGATATAGGATAGTAGGTGTGTGTTTGTAGTAAACACTTCAGTACAAGCTTGAGATGGGAAAGTGTGGGATTCTGCAGCACAACCATACTGTATCTGTGGGTGTCTGCCTACAACAGGCAGGGCAAACAGCAGCTGCCTCTAGTCTCTTACTGAACATGCATGAGTAACAAAATAGAGAGAAAAGGGGACAGAAGATGAATCTGCCTCACCAGTTTTCCCCAGCATGTTAAAGGAGCACTGATGTGTATGTTTGATCACCAATTTGAAATCATAAGAAAAGTGAAAGTTGCCCCGGATGCATTTTGGAAGATGCTTTCGAAAGGGTCTCTGGAAAGTACAAAATGCTTTTGTTTATTTATGCAAGGTTTACCCCACCTAGTCTCTCATTTCACATGGGCAGATTGTTAGTTTTGGGGACAAAAAGGGTGTGCTGAAACCTATTGAACTGCTCTTATTGTTTGTGGTGCAGGGATCTGTCCCTCTCCATTGCATGTTATTTTTGCCTCTGGTGTAAAATGTTCTGTTAAAGAAGTAATGCCCAGCAACACCTCTGCTTCATCTATTTCTCCACTAGTCATTGGATACTGCTCAAGGCATTGATGAAGGGCCTTGAATTCTTTGCTAAAAGCATCGTGTTTTGAAACCTGAGTCTTATAAGTAGATAGAATTATGTAAATTGGTCAAATTGACTTAAAGGCTCTTAGTCTGCATGGCTCACAAGATTTTGCCGAGCGGCACAATTTGCAAGGATGGGCTTTTGTGTGTGTGTATATCGTGTGTGTGTATATCGTGTGTGTGTATATCGTGTGTGTGTATATCGTGTGTGTGTATATCGTGTGTGTGTGTGTGGGAGAGGGAGGGGGGAGGGGAGGGGAGGGGAGGGGAGGAAGGAGGATGAACTTTTATGTATGCAAGCGTACACCTGAGAGCAAATTTGGACTTTTGAAATGGGCGCATTCCAAGAGGGTCTAAGTGGGGTGGAGGACGAGGTCCACCCTTCATAAAAACAAAGCTGGGGAAGGCAGTTTGGCATGTAACTAAGCCTCCCCCCCTATGTCATACCCTCCAACAATACTGATTTGACAAGGACAGTCCTGATTAGTCCGCTTTTGTCCCACTTTTCCAGCTGCTTCTAAAACACGCTGATTTTTCTCTTCCCCTTCCACTTTCCCCCTTTGTCTCCAGCTTACTTCAACTGCTGCCCAAGGAGTTAAAAGTGCAAAAATAGTTTGCACTTAGCAAATCTTGCCCTTCCCAGTAGGCTTGGGCAAAAGCCATCTGCTGAAGCCTTGCCTAACTTGTTCTTTCGCATTAATAAGTTTTTGCTATCTTGAGCACACTCTGATGTTGCTTGGCCATACATGTTCCAGTTTTCATCTATGAAACGGTGGAGGGTATGCCATTGGCTAGTCCTGATCCAAAAGAGAGCGGGGCAGGCTTACTTGGAAACAAAATAAGGAATCTTGAACTGCGGATTATGTGTTTATTACATAGAGAGAGAGAAAAGAACCATCACCTCTGTTGAGAGACCACCTTGTCTTCTTTTGAGCCTACTTGCCATAGTAGCATTCCATCAGGTGAGCTGAATATTTGTTGTTATGAAAAAGCATGTAAATTTAACAAAACGATGTCTGAATTCTTCTCCACCTGCCTTCCCCATCACCCTTTCTTTGTGTGTCATGTTCTTTAGCCCTGACAGTAGGGACCATCTTACTGCTGATATGATAAAACTATTCAAGGAATATTTTTGGCTGAACTGTGTGTGTGTGAGAGAGAGAGAGAGAGAAAGAGAGCGAGCGAGCGAGCACATGTAACTTTAAATAGAAATGAATAAATAAATCTGATGGTTTTTATGCAAATGACTAAATCCTTTTCATTGGGGTGATGTTATAATCATAAAGACTATGCAGTTTACATTCGCTGAGTTATTCTGCACAGAGGAGCCATTTTTCAGCCCTTTATTCTGCACCAAAGAGCTGGAGACTTTTCCAGCTTCCCAATCTGGAAACTTACATCAGTGAACAGAAACAGGGATGGCAGAAGGGAATCTTAGTCAGAGAGACTGGCTGCCTTGATGATCTCTCTGCTCAAACACTCCAGTTAATCCTCTCTGTTCTCTCTCTGCAAGGAAGTAAACAGCTTTATCTAAGATCAACAGGCTGGCTGGACAGCACTGAGCAACCTCTCACCACCCTCTTGACATTCTTTTCTTTTTCCTTTTTTTTAAAAAGCTGGCACACCAAAGATTCTGTGCCATATGCCCAAAGCCAGAAGGCAGATGACGCCAAGCGCCAAGCAGAGGGCAGGCAGGCATCTGAGAAGGTCAGTGTTTGGACACAATACAGCATAAATTCTTCATTCATGGTGCAGAAGTCCTTGGCTGGGATTTTACATCTTAGGATAACATTCTTGCATGGGGAAGTATGCCTTGGTTGTGCTCTGCAACTCTTTCCTTGTACTATTGAAGGCACAACTGAATGGGGAAACCAGATGCACAATCAAATGCGCATGCAAATGGACAATGGAATGTACAACCAGGTGTGCAACTGGATGCCAAACCCAAAGCTCAAGCAAATGTGCACCTGCATGCGCAGTGGCAACTCATGTGCAACTCTGTATGCTTGGACTGAATGTAAAAAATGCCCAACCACTTCCTCAGGGAATCTGGGAATCTATGCATGTATAACAAACACACTCTGGCCTCAGTCCAACATCCTCTTAGTATCTACATGTGAACCTATACTATTGCCATTTCCGCACTAGCTTGTTATAGCACGACGATTCCACTTTCAAAATCCTCTGGAATCCTGGGGTTGGCAGTTTCGGGAGGGGCCAGCCGGCCCCTCCCGAAACTGCACACCCCAGGATTCCAGAGGATGTTGAAAGTGGAATCATCACGCTATAACAAGCTAGTGCGGAAATGGCCTGTGAAAAACATGGGGATATGCGTGGAAGGGCACACCTGTGTGGGAATAAGCATGCAGCCACACAAGGAGAGGATCGTCATCGTGCTATAACAGGCTAGTGCAGAAATGGCCTATGTGGAGCAGTATACCTTTCCCTGACTTACTGGAAAACTGATAGGAGAAGTATCTGGCTTTGTCCCTGTAGCAAGACATACAGTGATTCCAACAGCACTGAGACCCCTGGAAGACCTAGGCAGATCTGCCTGCTGATGTTATCATTTTGTGTCTGGCTATGTGGAGGTCGTCAATTGCTTCTCCAGTCCTGTTTGCCCACCATGATGCAAAGAATGGCTGTGCTGGGGTATCAAGCTGCAGGAGGGGAGATTCCACCTGAACCTCAGGAAGAATTTCCTGATGGTCAGGACTGTCCAGCAGTGGAATGTGCTGCCACGGAGTGTGGTGGAGTCTCCTTCGTTGGAGGTTTTTAAGCGGAGGTTGGATGGCCACTTGTTGGGAGTGCTTTGAGGGTTTTCCTGCATGGCAGGGGGTTGGACTGGATGGCCCTTGTGGTCTCTTCCAACTCTACATTTCTATGATTCTATGATCTTCTGGGATTTGCAGCAAGTGGGGAGTGGCCTTTGGGTACTGAGAGAGGGAGGAAGAGAATATAAACCCCTGCAGTGCCCGAACAAGGACAATTGCCTGCACAAAGGATAGTTATGGATGGATCTATCCCTAACAGAATTCTGGCCCAAGAGGATTATCACCCTTGGCTCTGTGTGGGTGCGTGTATCTATATATACCTATACATCTATATGTATATATATCTGGTTAAAATTTTGGGGATATGTTGTGCAGAGCTTGGGGAAAAAAAAACGTTTTTGGACTACAGGTCCCAGAATCCTCCAGGCATCTAAATTCTTGTTAGGGGCTGGGGTTTAAAGGCTTGGCAAATGCCACAGTGGTTAGAGGCCACAATCCAGGCAGTTGTTTTGGGCTCTCACCTGGCCTGCAACTTTTGATGCTCTTCCCTGAAAATGTGTAACATCTACGTGGCAAAGGGTGGAAGTGGGGAATGTCTGGGCCCACAACTCCCACCAGCACCACCCAGTGTGACCCATGGTAAGGACTGTGGAAGTTGCAGTTCAAAATATTTGGAAGGCCAGACACTCCTCCCCACCTCTGGCAAAATGTTTTTCAGATTTTGTTTCCTCCCATATTTATTAGCCATTCTTCAAGGAGACAACCCATTGAGGGCAAGCAAGATTCCTTGGAGGGTGTCAAGGGAGTGGAGATCCAGCAACATGACGGAAACAAATCCTTGTGGACGTTATGACAATTGGGGCAGATTCTGGACATATTTTGTGTGCCTAATGAATCTCATGGCTCCACACTAGAACTTGGGCCCCCTTCACACCACACGGTTACCAGTGCTTTAACTTTCATAGTTCCATCTTGAGGAAACCTGGGATTTATAGTTTAGGGAGACATATTTAAAATTCACAGCCAGAGGGCTATAGTGCCTCGGTAGACCACAAATCCCAGAATTCCATAGGAAGTTGCCGTGGAACTTAAAGTGGCCTCAGTGCTACAACTGTGAAAGGGCCTCCGGATTTCTCAAATCCCAGCCCAACGCTGTAACCCCTGTACCACAGCAGCTGAGACCATACATCAGGGTTGTACAGTACAAATAGGTGCATGTGGAGTTATGCATCGATTGTGCTACACCACTTTGATGTGAAATGGCCATGTTGCATGTTGTACTGCTTAATGTATAAAATGCACTCCTCTCCATGCACAGTAGCACTGCATGTGGAACTGCAGTGCCTGGAACCTTTAACTGAATGCTCAGGTCCACAATGGAAAATGTCCAATCAGTTCTGCAGGGGATTTTATATATGTGTAACAAAACAACTAGACTGTGGCATTGACTCCTATGTATATTTACCAGGGGAGAAGAACATCCTAGTAGTTTCAGTGATAAACTCTTCCAAATAATACCTCCAGGACAGCAGTCTGACAGCCTGATCCTAGACATTTTTAAATTGTTTCAATTGCACTGAATTCTAAGGGACTTAATCCCAAAGAAGCAGGCACAGGAGCACAGCTTGCACATTTTATGTTGCCACATATTGTGACAAGTGAAGATTTTGTGTCCTCCAGCCTCCCCTATCATCCTCAAAGGGATTAATGTCGTCTTCCCTTTGCCATGTTCCTCTTTCTCAGATGCTTCCTCCTTCTTTTGGCAGGGCCCTTCGCTGGCACCATCTGCCCACACTCCAAATCCCAATGCCCTGCTCATTCCAGTACAGACAACTGCCTAGCTGGTATAGGACAAAAGCTTACAGGGTGGTTAGTGAGTTCCAGGGTGCACATAATCCTGCCATGAATTAGCTGACCATCTGCTTAATAGCTGCCAGAGCTGCTCCTTACCAGCTGGGGCTCTACAATTGGCGCAGTGTTTGATGTGGTTTCTTCTCACCCCTGGCACATAGCCACTGCCCTCCTTGTATCTCTCCTTGGGCTGTTTGCTTGGCATTATCCTCAAAGAAAGAAAAAAGTTGTGCACCCTTCTTTAAGATTAGGTTAGAGCACCAAGACATTAGGACAAAGCTGTGGATGAAAATGGCAAGAGGCATCACTAGGCACAGATTTTGGATTTCTTTCTTATACACCTGATCTTTTAAATGTTTACTTCTGTTACTGTTGAAACATTGGGCCCTCAGTATCTGCTGGGGTTTGGTTCAAGAATCTCCTATGGATACCAAAATCTGTGGACACTCAAGTCCTATTACATACAGTGGTGTAGTAAAATGGTGTCCCTTACATAAAATGATAAACAACTCAAAAGTTTGCTTTCTGGAATTTTCCCCCCCAGTATTTTTGAGTTGTAGTTGGTTGAATCCATGGATGCAGAATCTGTGGATACGGAGGGCTGACTGTATTTACTTAGAGCTCAAAGATCTTACTTTTTTGTATCACAGCTCCCAGAGTTCCCCAACCAGTATGGCCAATGGCTAGGGGATTCTGGGAATTGTAGTTGAAAAAATGGCTACCATCCTGTTGGTGTTTTACACACATATCAGTTCCCTTATGCATGTGGTTGCACTTTTTGGACCTGTGTATATGGCCTGTGTGCAGTTCACAACTGGAAAAGGACGGTTCTGTTTTATAACGGTTACGTATGGTGTTGCATATTCTTGGTTGGTATGTAACTACTTATCAGTGCCTTCCTTGTACCAGTGGATATGTGGAGACAGCAAGGATATTTGCAGATATGCACCTGGTGGCACAGTTTTGGTATTCAGCAGAAGCGTGTTGCAGCACAAACAACACTTAACTACATGATTGTGAATTTGCACTACACAATCACAATGCAGAATCTTGGCCAATATTTCTGAGGACTGTTGATAATATTTTTATAAATAAAAATGTTTCATGCTGGTATGATACTTGTAAATACTTAGAGAGCTTCACATATGTTGTCTGGCATTCTGTTAGTGATACGTGTGTGCGTAAGCCATGCTACACAAGTGAGCCAAATTATTTGCCATAGTGCATCAGCCTTATTTGGCTAACAGTGGCAGAAGTGGTGTTGCCTGTAGAGTATTGTTGTGCATTTTGTTTATGCACGGCACATGGCACATTGTGATTGTGCCTTGTGGTTGCACGATGACACCCAGTCATTGACATGTGTTACGCAATGTTCTATTCTGCATGTCGGCTATGTAATGCTGGTGTGGTGTATCTTTGTATACAGATATTTATGGTATGCTGAGGAGATGTTGGATGTAGTCATTATCTAGTTGTAAATTTTACAATGTGTGGGAATTGTGTGTTCTGTGGGTCACATGTGGCCTCCAGAAGCTTTTTTTCTTGTAGCCCCTGGTTTTTCTGGATCATTCAATTTTCATTTATTTTTTCAGGCAAAAGCTGATCTCAAACAGTAAATTATCATCTTTAAGAGTGGCAGTCACCGTCAAACAGCACCATAGCTCTTTGAAAGCAAAGGGAATTTCCAATGTTGTTTTCAAAAATTGTTCCCAAAGGGGAAGGGAAGCCTGCTGTGGGGTGAAAACTAGCCCTTTCACCTTCCATCCCTGTCTTACAACAGTCCTACTTGGTAGATGAGTTCTGTTATCCCTGATAACATAGATGGGGGAACTGAGCCTGAAAGAGTATGGGTTGCTACTTAGTAAACTGAGAGTGGAGATAAGATGATGGTGGAGATGAGATGTCTAAATGACCTGAAAGCACTTTAACTATTTTGGAATGGAATTTAAGATTCCCCTCCTGCATTTTGAGGGAGGGGAATATACACATCTTTGGCCATTTCGGCACTGCACTGTTATAATGCTATTATTCCACTTTCAACATCCTGTGGAATTCTGGGGTTTGTAGTTTACTGAGGCTAAAGAGCTCTCTGGCTGAGAATTCTAAACCCCCCTCCCTAAACTGCAAACTTCAGGATTCCATAGGACATTGAAAGTGGAATAATAGCACTGTAACAGTGTAGTGTGGAAAAGGTCTTTGTCTTCCGATGTTCAAATTATTAAAGCATCTTGGGCTACACTTAGGCCAAACTGGAGGGTTCTAACTCATCAAGGAAGTACTTCGACCATTTCAATAATCCATAAATCAGTGATCCATCGATGCGTCTAGCTGGTTTCTTGCATGCTATGCAATTACAGCATTTCTGTAATTCCGTGCCTGCCTCCTATGGAGTCTTGAGATGTGCAGTTTAGGAAAGCGTGAAAATTCTCTAGTTGAGAGAACTACACAGAACTACAAAAGAGAGAACGCATCATAGAACTACAAATCCTAGGATTCCATAGGATGGAGCCATGACAGTTCAAGTGGTATCAAAGTGATAACATTTTGTAATGTGAAAGAGATCTCTGTCTTCTTCCTATCAAAAGGTCCAGCAGTAGACTGAGGCAGAGATTCTAGATGAACTACTTGGAGCCTTTCTGCACTACACTTATAGTGCTATTATTCCACTTTCAACATCCTGTGGAATTCTGGGGTTTGTAGTTTCCTGAGGCCAAAGAGCTCTCTGGGTGAGAATTCTAAAGGCCCCTCCCTAAACTGCAAAGCCCAGGATTCCAAAGGATGTTGACAGTGGAATAATAGCACTATAACAGTATAGGGCGGAAATGGCCTTAGTTAAGTATACTGTGACAATCAGAAGCAGGATCCCTGTACCAATTCTTCCTTGTACCAAATATCATTGGAGGGAGGGAGGTGAAAATGTCAGTCTGCTGTATTCCAGTTGGCAGGAGAACAGACCTACAATGCTTGCAGTGGTTGATGCTCGGTTAATCAAGATTGGGGGATTTTTAAAATCCTTGCATATTCCCTACACAATTGAATATGTAGGGACTGTGAATACAAATCCGTTATGACTCTGTAACTCTAGGTTACGCATTTATAACTGTGATCACAAATTCCAACCACTATGTTTTTCTCCAGGCTAAACATACCAAGCCCTTTATGTTCCATAAAGCTGAATGTCAGTGTTTGCACCTGGAAGAGACACTAAAGAGGCTCTATACATGTAGCCTCTGGAGAACAGAGGAGCACATCACACTGGAAATGTGCAGTAGGTTCACCAAACCGTGGTAGCCAAATAACTGACTTGTATTTTTATGATGCATGCAGAACTGCCTTATCCAGAAGAGACAACCAAGAGTCCCTCTTCCTGAAATGGCCATTAAGGAAAGGCTATTGTGCATAGCCTCCTTGCAGCCTGAAATAAAATAAAATAAAACAAAGAACATGTGACTCTTGACTTAAGTTTCTGCTGACTGGTTTGCTCACAAGATGTCCCTGTGGTTGTGGCAATATGGAGGCAGAAACTCATCTTCAGATTTCCATTTTACAGCCTTGGTTTAACATTACAGACAGTCCAGATCTTTAAATCCCCCTGATTTCCTTTGCTGGCTCTTGCCAAGAAATGGGGATTGAGGGAGGCTGACGGGAGAAAAATGAGAAAGAAATATCCGGGGAGGAAGAGTGTTCTCCTTACTGCCATGATGAGATGAGGCAGAATATGTCCCCTCCACTACCCCAGTTTTAATTCAGGTCTTGTCACTGCAAAGCCAGGTTTCATCAAAGCACACAGGCATTCAGCAGAGTTTGAGAAAAGCCTTTGTTCTGGACTACAGCTCTCAAAATGCCTTTCAGCCAGTATACAACTTTTTGGGTACTATGGAGTCAGCTACAATTGAACATTGAGAACGCAATCAGACTTTAAGTCCCAATATGTACATTTTAACAAGTGAACAACAAATTATATATTAAATTTGGCACATCTGCACTGTCCCCAAAGTTCCATGCATCCAGTGAGGTTCCAGAGCAGGACTTGATGCTCAGTTGTGTTGCTGCTCAGTAGTATTGCAACATTCGGATGCAAATCTTAAAGTATTAATTTTTTTTAAAAGATACAAAATAAAGCAAATGCCATATCAAAATTAGACTACCAAGAATTTACCCTTTTGTTCTCTCTTATATACAGAAAGCCCCCACGTTTCAACGCCTCATTATCTGATGACTCACTCTTTTGATGCTTCCAAATTAAGGACAAGTTCCATTAATTCTATAGCTCTTTTATCAGTTCTTCTTACCTAAAGAGGCTTGCTTGGCTTGCACACATGCACTGCTTACGAAGCAAACTGAGAGGGGGAGAAAAGCGCTGAGCCAGCTGAGACACTCTGCAAGCAGCATGCGCACAGTCCGTCCCAAGTGAGCTTCCGTAAGCCCTTTGTGCTTCTTGCAGTACAGTACATGGGTTCCGGTTTTTGAACAATTCTGTTTTCTGGCAGTGCTCTGGTCCATAACATGCCAGATAAGTGGGAGAAGCCTGTATAACTGAAAATACCACTGCTTTGTTCAAAGTGTAAAGGGCCAACTCCTGAGCCCTGAGCTGTCCTCTTGAGCTCTCCCTCTGAACTTAGCCAGCAAGTACAGCCTTCTCCTTCAGGTTTCCCCACTCACTGGACCAAAACAAGGACTCATAGGGGTTACCCCAGTATGCCCAGTGGAGGGATTCTGGAAGCTGTCATCCAATCAATCAATCAATCAGTCAATTTAAAAAATAAAAATAATTTTTTTAAAAAAAGTCCTCAAAGTTCTAGGATTTAGATTATAACATATGCTCCCATCTAACTAACCTTCTTCAATCTGTCAGCCTCTCAGTGTTTTGAGTTACAGCTCCCCTCATCCTGGCTGCAAGGATCTGAATCTCTGCCTCTGCACTGACAAGGATATTCTGGCCAATACGTGGTGATATTAACAGAGATTCGGATGGGATGGTAGTTTGGCCCAAAGTGGCACTAAAACCCAATTTTGCTTATGGTTGATCAGGTGCCTTTTCACAGCGTCTGTGTCTATTTCATTCACTTTCCTTCCTGCCGGCAGTATCCCTTCAGCTTGCAGCAGCTGGTGGGTCTTTGTGTGGGACAGTCTTTGGGACAGGTCTTGGCTTGGCTTCAACCTTTGAAATAGCTCTCCAAGGTACTTGGGGGCAGAATATAATCTAGACTCCTGGACAACTCTGTTAAAGTTCGGATGAGGGTTCATCTTAAAGTTCAGACTCATTTAAAGTTTGGACTTTTTCAGATTCCAGATCCCAGAATCCCCCAACCAAGGATTCTGGAAGTTGGAGGACACAACAAGTAATGGTAACTGGAGGCTCCAAGATTACTAGGAGGTGAATTTGTTGTTGTGTGCCTTGGAGTCAATTTCAATTTATAGTGACCCTATCAGGGGGTTTTCTTGGCAAGATTTGTTCAGAAGTGGCTTGCCATTGCCTTCTGCTGAGGTTGAGAGAGTGTGACTTGCCCAAGGTCCCCCAGTGGGTTTCCCTGGCTGAGTAGAGATTTGAACCCTGAACTCCTGGAGTCCCAATTGTTCAACACTCCAGGCACTATGCTATGCTGGCTGAAGCCACCCAAGTTTTCACTAAGACTTTAAACAAGCTATCAAAAGCACAAATCTGTTATTGAGACATGATTCAGCACCATGGGTAGCACATTTAAAGTTCAGGCTAAAATACAGAATGGATTTGCTCACCCATCTAGCCACCAGCTGCTGATAGTTAAAGGGAATAGCAGAGAGGGTGCGATCAATACAGCAGTTTGGGATTTATTCTGTGCAAAATTCACACATTGTTGGTTTGAACAGAAAACAGCATTTTCTGCACAGAAAACAATATTTTGATGTAGGGCAGATCTAACTGAGTTTATGAAAAGTTGCATGTGTTATGGTTTTAATTGGTTTTAACTTGTTCTGTTGTAAGTGTTAAGTTTTTAACATGCTTTCAGACTTTTAGAATCACAGCTCTTTCATACTACACAATCACAGTACTATGATTTCACTTTTAACTACCTTGGCTACATCCCGTGGAATCACGGGATTTGTAGTTTGGTGAAGAACCGGAGTTCTGGCAGAGATTTCTAAATAATATTGTCGTGTGCCTTCGAGACATTTCTGACTTATGGAGACCATAAGGTGACCGTATCACAGGGTTTTCTGGGGTACAGTATGTGTGATGTGCCCAAGATTACCTAGTGAGTTTCCATGGCCAAGTAGAGAATCAGACTCTGGTCCCCAGGGTTGTAGTCCAACACTCAGACTGAATTCTAAATACCTCTTCCCAAACTTCAAGTCCTGGGATTTCATAAAACGTTGCCATGGCCCCTAAAGTGGAATCATAGCATATAATTGTGTAGTGTGAAAGGGCCTTTAGTCTTATGTTATCACAGCATACACCCCTACTCTGCAGGATGTGCTGTTTTCATAATTGGACATATTAGTGGCTGAAATACATGTTTGAAAGAGTGCTGGCTGTAAGCATGTTGCCAGGTCAGGATGACCTCAGACATGATCAGGTCATAAGTTTGGAGAGGTTCAGAGAGGTTCAGAGAAGTTCAGGCAGGAAAGCCTGGTGCTGATGGCCTTGGGATAATCGTTTCAAAAACTGCAAGCTACAACACTCCTGAAACAATAGAAGATGAAACTGCCTAGGTGAAACAATCAGAGATCCTACTGTGAGCATATCCTACAGAGACCTTCCCCATTCACATTACCTGACCAAAAAATGAAGAGATTGCCAGGACTCCCTTCAATGTTTTGTCACCTAGAGTTAAGACAATCAGCCAATTCTAAACTTCTTTGTCAACCCCATGAGGAAGCCATTACCCTCCTCTGGGGCAGAAAATAGGGTATAAAAACTCCAGCTCCAGCCCCAGTAAATTGTAGTACTTGGATGTAATACATGGTGCCCAGATCTCTGTTTGATCATGCTACCCTGAGATGCATAGTCTGGGCCACTCCTCTTCAACCTTTTCCTTCAGGACTGGTAACTATCGCCCTTTCCTCTTTCTATGCAACCTTTCTTGCCTCACTTTCCAATGGCCTTGTATGTTTCTTGAGAGTGGCTGGATTCTTGTGTGTTGGTCAATTCCAAATAAAACACTCTGTTTAACTTTTAACTGGAGTCCTCTCTTACAGTTAGTACTGGTATACACTGGTGAAAAGATCCCGCCATTACCCTCTTCTCACAGGCATCCTTTGAGTTATCATTTCCCCAAATTCTAAGGACACACTGGCCTTGCATGTGGACCTCAAAGTCCCCACCTCTTAGGGTAACACTTCTGTTTTTAAGCTCTTGAAAACTTACGTGTTCTATACCACCCTGAGATACACACACACACAGAGACATACATACACACACATACATGAACAGTGTGCCATTGCAATTCCACAGCAGGGAGAAGACAGAAGACACCATCCTTAAGTGTACTGATGTGTTTTCACTAGAAATACGTCTTGTAGCTTCTTCTGTCTGTGGAACCACAACTGGATCCTGCCAGTTGCCCCCTACATGTCCCTGACCATTAATTGGCTGTATGTGTGCACTCTAGGAAGTACAAGATTGGTCAAACCAGGGCAGAAGGGGAAGGGGATGAAAGTATACTGGGGGAGTATAATGCTCCCCCATGCTGGCATAGGATGGGGTTGGCAATTGTGTTGGAGTCAATGAGAATTTCCTAATATCCCCACCCCACCACCCCTCCAGGTTCTATTTGCCATTCCTTTCAAAATGGTGGTAACTGGAACTGACATCATTTCACCTCCTATTGCCATTTTGAGAGATACTGTGATGAAATTGGAGGCACTGGTGGGAGATAGTGAGGGTTCTAGGATGTTGTGTGAGTGAGCCGTCTTGCACTTTTTCACATTTGGGGGGGGGCTTTCTGTATAGTTATCGGGTGAAAACACCCAAAATTACACTAAAATTAATTTCAAAAATGGGGGCTTTGGGGGGAGCTAGGGAGGTAATAAAAATGAGGTGCATGGGCTACATGTGGCCTGAAGCTCCACACGTTTCCCACTGACAACGTAGGCATTCAGGCATTATTTGCAGGCTCAGAGCTGCCTGTTTCTCCAGTGGCTTCTTTCTTTCCTGGCTGTTGGGCCCTGGGACTTTTTCTTCTTGCCACCCCCCAGTACCTATATTGGCATACAAACACCAGCATAGCGCTCAAACAGAATTCCAACTGAAGTCTCACAACTTGATACCAACAAAGGATGAGAGGCGTTAGCAGCTGGGATTCGGAAAGCTATCGCAAAAACGGAGACTGAACATTTTTCACATCACTACCTTAAGCCCTAAATTTTTTTTGAACTGGAAAGCCACACTTTTCAAATTTTTTCCACTAGCATCCCTTTGCTGCAGCTCAGGCTTCCATGAGAAGGGTCTCTCTCCCTCTCCCTCTCTCTCTCTCTCTCTCTGTGATGTTTTATTTACTACAAAGCAGCATTGCTTTCATTTCATGTGGTGTCTTTTTGAAGAGCCAGATGAAAACTCTCTGGGTTCACTGGCTCCCCCTGAAAATGCCCCACCCAGCTCCAAGTTACAGCAGCCAGATATGGAACTTGGGAAATGCAGGCAGGTTTTTGAGAGAGCTGACCTGAGAGTGGAATTAAAGGCTTTAAATGAATTTTCACCTGAGCAATGATTCAAAGCAAAAAAGCAAGGATTCCTATGTAAGCAAAATATCCAAGGAGTTTCAAGGGAACCCAAAGGAGCTTCAGGAAGACTTGCAAAAATTTTCTTGAGCAGGTTTTACACAGATATAATGAAGAGGCTTTTTTTCCATGGAGAGGGTTTCTAGATAGCAAATTTAGGATGTGTCCACCTTGCAAAATTGTTGTACTTTTATTCCACTTTAACTGCCACGTTCTATCATAAGGAGCCCTGGGATTTGTAGTTTGGTGATGTAACTCTAAGTACGTCTTTCTACAGAATAATTTTAAGTCATTCTCTTCGAGAAATCAATAATGCTGGGGATGCATTAGGTAATGCACTGCAACAGGCATTTTCAAAGACCTCTGAAGGTACTAGGAGTTCCTTGCAGATGATGTCCCTGCAGTGCATCCAGCTGCAGGAAAACATCTGGACACGTCCCAGCTTAATTCCCTGCTTACTAACAACACAGAAGTAGCCATTATGGAGCAGTTCTGCTGCTTACAAGTTGGGTTTGGAGGAGGAGATTTTTGTTGTTGCATAGTCAAAACAGAATTCTACCACATACCAAAAAGTGTGTTACAATAGTATAAGTCTAATTTACACTATCATAATTCACCAACAGGATGCCAATCAAATATGTCCATGCAGTTTTCACCGAATACTTACAGATCCTGAAATGTTTTGGCAAATTATTCTGCCCAGAAATAGATGCAGGATTTTGTGGCTTTTGTGCAAAACCCCACATTTTTTGTGCAACCTGTACTGTTTCTAGAAACACACTTTGTTGTGCAAAAAAAAATGTTTTTTGTAGAAAAAGCTTGTTTTTCCGCCCACAAAACATGTGTTTCTTGAAATCATTTTTACATGAAACTGTTTTGTTGTGCAAAAATTGTTGGTTTTGTGGAAAAATATGGAGTTTTTTTCCCCACAAAAAGATGTGTTTCTGGAAATAGTTTTTGCATGAAAAACATTTTTTGTGAAACCCCCCCCCCAATCCTTGTGCAAAAAACACAAAATAGTTTCTCAGAATGTGTGAATAATGAGTGAAAACTGAGCAAAATGCTCATCATTGTTAATGGCATACACCTGTCTATGGAATGGAAATATACAGGATTGTACCTTCAGTTGAGTAATTAACCTATTATATTTAATACGTATATCACGAAAATTTCAATCAAATTGTCTTTTTCAGATTTTACAGGAAGCAAAGGCACACTCATGTGATAATTTACATGAAAGAACCAAAAGCCACCATTCATTATTCAAAGGAAGGGGGGGAAATCCTCTTTAATATTTTGCTTTTCTATTCACCATCAAAGTATACACTAGAGGGGAGACAAAACCCTGAAAAAAATAAACCAAGCTATCTTTAACTCAGTCTGAGCCCCACCCCACTCATTAAAATTTGCTGTTCTTGATTAAACATGTCCCCCTGTTGATTAATCAATTAAAGTTCTGTTGATAAAGCTACCAATTAAACCTACTGCAATTCTGTATTTATCGAATTAGGAGCATTTCATTTAAATGTATTAGCCATCTTCTTTTTAGTTTCTGTTGTTTGTCTGCTTTGATTTAGAAAGCAGAGCCCTGGCCAGTTGCCATGGTTGTTTTCAGAAATCTGTTCCCAAAGCTGCGCGCATCAGCATCTTTTCCCTGATGTGTGTACATGTTTTCTAAAAAAGACATAATGGGAAGCTATTTCTGACCATGTAGACAGTGGCTTTCCCTTCTGAGAGGCAGCAACTTAAATAATGAACAGGGCACAGCTCTTTTTGAGCATGTGCGCGCCTCTTCATTTATATCATTAATGTTTCTTTAATTTATGGAGGAAAAGCCAAGAAAAGACAATATACCAAGGCATGGGTAGAGCTGAGATGGGGCCCCTGTAACTTTATTCTTTAACAGATCTTGGAACAGGAGAAGGCACCATAAAGCTCTGTCAACTGGGGCCATTTCCACATTACACTGTTATAGTGCTATTATTCCACTTTCACCATCCTATGGAATCCTGGGGTTTGGAGTTTCAGGAAGGGCTGCTATAGTGCTGTTAGGCCCCTCTGTAAACTGCAAATCCCAGGATTCCATAGGATGTTGCAAGTGGAATAATAGCACTAAAGCAGTCTAGTGCGGAAAGGCCCTGGGATGAAGGTATCTGTCCTTCCTCAAATTCAAACCCTCAGCTTTCCACTGCAGCTATTTCTTTCCACACAGCTATTTTCTCACCAGTGGATTGTGGAAGAGCATCCAGAAAGAGGAACAGAGTTGGATACTCCTCCATGTCCCCTCCCCAACCTCCGCTGGTGAGGAAATAACAGTGTTGGGAGAGACAGCTGGAGCTAAAAGTTGAGGTTTTGAATTTGAGATACTTTCATCCCACCTGATGGAGCTTTATGGTACATTGTCCTGCTTCAAGATCAAATTAGGGATTAATTAAAATCAGAGGAGCACCATCCCAAATTCAATAGGGCAACCTGTTACAGGCCTGGTTTGTTTTGATTGCCAACTAAGGTCTGGAAATATATCTACAGATCATGGAATATAACCTATAAAATATATCAGATGGAGTATAAGAGATAATGCAGAAACTATGTGTATTAGAGAAAGTGAGTGTGTAAGTGTTACTGGGAACAAAGGGACAGGCTAATGCTGGACAGAATGTCTACTCAGAGGTGAAGGAAAATATCAGGACATCTGCAGTCCTATCAACGTTGAGATATGAGTAGATTTGACCGCTAATGAACTTACAGCAGGTGCAATGGTTGATATGTTCCAATGGAAGGCAGCCAAAATCCAAGATCTAGCTCTACCCTGGTTGGTTTATATTATCCCCAATAACCTGACTGGAGGAGAGGATTGTTGACATAAATGGGATACTATCAGCATCTCTGTTTTGATGAATTAGATAGGACAGCTGATAAACTGGGTGGAAGCAAGGGAAAAAGATCGAAGAAGTCAAGAGGAAACAGCAATTGGACTGCTTTGCCAGTCTCTATCATATGAAGAGAGAGCTACCAGGTAGTCTCTAAGCCACGCTGTTCCTGACACCTGATAAATGGCCCAGACATGCTGGTACAGAAAATGTTTACTCTTACCTAAACAACACTAATATAGATATATGTTCTATTATAATTGTGTGGATTACCACCAAGATGCTTATGGAAGTAATGGATGCTCTTAGTTTTAACAATGCTTCAAAGGGATCAACCTTTGGATGTCTGTGTGTTCACAGATGCCTCTTAAGAAATGTATAGTTTCTCAAAAGAAGAAGAAGAAGGAGAAAAAAAGAAGGGGGGAGGAGGAGGGGGAAATAATACTCTTAATGGATGAAAGCCTGAGCTAGATTGTTGAGATGGTAATGTTCCTCTGTGTGTTAACTATTAAGAAGTCTGTTAAAGAAATGCAGAGACGGTGGGGGAAGGTTCAGTCCTTTTGAAGTTGTAACATCTTGTCTGCAATATCCTGTAATGTGATAAATATATGGTGCCTTACATGCAATGTAATGTAATATGATGAAACTAAAGTGGCCAGATATTGACATGTCTGTGTTTCTACCTCAGGGGAAAGTATATATTTGTATATCTGTGACTGCATATGATACATGGCCTAAAAGATTATCAAAAAGTCTGCTTATTTCCCCACGTAAATATCCTGAGATTCCAATACTTAAGAATACTTAAGCAGTGGGTTGAATGTTTATGTTAACTCTACCATAGAATCATAGAATCATAGAGCTGGAAGAGACCAT
The DNA here is from genome assembly GCA_948472985.1 of Iguana delicatissima. NCBI lineage: Eukaryota > Metazoa > Chordata > Lepidosauria > Squamata > Iguanidae > Iguana > Iguana delicatissima. Next base: position 21,238 of record CAOKZL010001811.1, read on the forward strand.
AGGAGCCATCCACCCCAATCCCCTGCTATGCAGGAACCCCCATCAAAGCATTCCCAACAGATGGCCATTCAGCCTCTGCTTAAAAACCTCCAAAGAAGAAGACTCAGCCACATTCTGAGGCAGCATATTCCACTGCTGGACAGCTCTGGTCATCAGGAAGTTCTTCCTGAGGTTCAGGTGGAACCTCCTTTCCTGCAGCTTGAATCCATTGCTCCTTGTCCTAGTCTCTGGAGCGGCGGAAAACAAGCCCACTCCCTCTTCGACATGACATCCCTTCAAATATTTAAACATAGGTATCATGTCCCCTCTAAATCTTCTCTTCTGCAGACTAAACATACCCAGCTCTCTAAGCCGTTCCTCATAGGGCATGGCTTCCAGACTCTTCACCATTTTGGTTGCCCTCCTTTGGACACATTCCAGCTTGTCAATATCCTTCTTGAATTGAGGTACCCAGAACTGGACACAGTATTCCAAATGAGGTCTAAACAATGCAGAATACAGTGGTACCATTACAAGAATTGTGTTGGCTTTCTTGGCTGCCACATCACACTGCTGGCTCATGTTCAGCTTGTGATCTAACAAGACTCCTAGATCCCTTTCACATGTACCATTATCCAGCCATGTGTCTTCTGTCTTATATTTGTGCATTCCATTTTTTCTGCCTAAGTGTAGGACTTTACATTTCTCTCTGTTGAAATTAATTTTGTTAGCTTTGACCCAGCAATCTAATCTGTCCAGGTCATTTTGCACTTTGATGCTGTCCTCTGGCATAATAGCCACCCCTCCCAATTTGGTGTCATCTGCAAATCTGATCAGCATGCCCTCCATTCCTTCATCCAAGTCATTCATGAAGATGTTGAACAGCACTGGGCCCAGGACAGAAACCTGTGGCATCCCTCTAGTCACTTCTCTCCAGTGAAAAGCAGCCATTGGTGAGCACCCTTTGGGTTCAGTCGGTCAACTTATCTGGGTTCGGGTTTGGGTTCAGTCGGTTGACCTACCTATCAGGTTTTCACCACCATCGCAAGTTGGATGCCCAGGTAAGTCAGAAGGTGATACTAGGACCTCAGGCAGTATTCATATTAGCCGACAAATGACAAAGGACCCTCCATCCCTCAGTGTAAAGAGACATGGGTGGGGAACCATACTTTTTTCAATGCCTAGGCTCATGTTTCTCAAGATTTGTAATTTGCTGAAGTGATTAGAGTTCCCAGCCAAAGACTACTATTGCTATAATTCAGGGGGGTCCACTAGAGAATTCTAAATCCATTGTTCAACTACAAGTCCCAGGATTACATAGGATGGACCCTTGACAAATTGCCATAACTGGGCAGTGTGAATGCACCTTTATGGTCTGGCCAGGCAGCCACTATAATGGATTAATACCTAGGTACTTTAATGGATTAGTACTTAGTCAAGGCAGAGTGAAATGTTTCTCCAGGTGGCAGGGTATGTGAGATGGGGCAACTCCCCTCTTGTGGACAGCAGAGCTGTGCATGCCGTGCAGCCTGTCTTGCACGCCCTAAACCTGTTGCCATACAGATGCAGTGGAAGACACTGTCCTTTCACCAAAGTAAGATTCAGTTGCTAATCTGGTTGGCTTGGACTGCTATTATGTGGAGGCTATTGCCTTGGCCTTCACTTCTGGAACTAAACTATCTTGGGCCAGATTTCTTTACATACTGTCCAAATGCCCTACTTAATGCTCTGCTATTCCCCTGATTAATGCCCTGCTATTCCCCTTTTTAAAATGTCCCAGTTTCTTTCTCCTCTTCTCACTTTCCCCCTTTGTCCTCAGCTTACCCACTGTTGTGAAGTGCAAAAGTAGTCTGCACTCAATTAATTCAGCAGGGGAGAAGAGGAAGGGGCAGAATTTTGCCCTTTACAGTAACTTCAGGCAAAAGTAAACTGCTGCAGCCTGTCCTAGCTTGCGTGTTCATCCTCACTACTGACTTTGGCCATCTTGATCACACTCTGATGTAGCTTGGCCACACATCCTAGTTTTTATCTGCAAAATGTTGGAGAATATATGCTTATACTGGTGGAAAATTGCCAGTGATGGACCTGCATGATGTCAGTCCCTCACGCCAGTGGCATGCAAGTTAAGTGTGCCCTCTATTGTAGTACAAGGAGCTGAGATAGTGTAAGATCCCTGCTATGAAGATTTCTTGTTTTCATGTGACAAGCACACTGGGAAAGGATGGGTCTGCTTTGCCCACAGCACAGACGATGGTTATCAAACAGCAAACACTCATCTCCTTTCCAAAGGCCTCTGGCAAGTTTCTGTAGCACCCCCATGTATTTACCAACATCACACTGGGGCAAGGAAACGCTTGGAAGGAAAAGAACAAGCACTAACAAGTCCATGGAAAAGGAGCATCCAGAGCATTTGCAAGACCCATATTTTGAAGGGCAGACTAAGAGCAAAGAGGAGGTGCAGCCCGAAACCATGAAGCTACTTGGCATGAGCTCAGCTTGACCCCAAGAGACAGTACATTTGAGTTTTATGGGGCCAGCAACATCAGACGCACACTCTAGTTTGAACTGCCCAGCTCTTTGTCATAGGACAGATAAAATTCACAAAAAACCACAGACACTAAAACACAACTGTCAAGAAAATAAATGACTCAGTGCTTTGGGAAACAGACTGTTTTCCTTCTCATAAAACAATGGGTTGATCAATTGGCTATCTCATTGTTGCATCATCTAAGCTCATTTATATGCAATGGTCAGGGTAGGGTAGGGCTTTCCTGCCCAGATTTCAGAATTAACTGCCAACTACTTTAGGGCAGAATTAAATGTCATAAAGACTCCAAATGTAGTAGGGCAGGGTTGCATGGAAAAGCTAGCAGATGGAGGAAGAGACTTAATTCTTAGTCTTTCCTCATCTGCTGATTCTCCCCTGCGAATCCTCTTGAGCCCTTTTTAATCTAACACTGGTTTTTCAAGCCAGGTCTAGAAGGAAGGCTTGTTGAGCAAAATCTGCCCCCATCGGAGGAAATTTTAGGGGAGTAGTGGTGGGCATAGATTAGGCAGCACCTATCCAAAAAAGGTCTGCCTGCATCTGTGCTGGAGTTACTACAAGCAGCATGGATGACTAGTGGCTGTACTTGCTGGGGGGATTATGGGAATTGTATTAGTATAAAAAGTAGCCAGTGTCCAGCATGCTGTTAGTGATGTATGCAAGTGTTAAATCCAACATAAGCATGTATATGTATTTTTTGGTCATTGCAGAGGTTTATACTCCCTTCCTCTCTCTGTGAGAACTCAAGAGCATCTAGGTAGAACTAACTGTTTTGTTGTCATAGGCCATTTCCGCACTAGGCTGTTATAGCGCTATGATTCCACTTTCCACATTCTATGGAATCCTGGGGTTTGCAGTTTCGGGAGGGGCCAGCCGGTCCCTCCTGAAACTGCAAACCCCAGGATTCCATAGGATGTTGAAAGTGGAATCATCGCACTATAACAGCCTAGTGCAGAAATGGCCGTAGTTCCCCTCTATAGCCATTCAATGGCTCATGGAGAGCTGTGTACATCAGAAATGCAGAAGGGTGATATTGTCCTCTGACGTCTCCGGGGGGCCTGTGGATCACAGGAAATGATATCATCAGTCTGTACCTGGTTATGGGGAGCTAACTAGATACTTCTCCAGTCCCTCCACTCTTCTAGCCACTGAATGGCCACAGGGCTAAAAGGTGAGTTTCAGATGGTTGGGAAGAGAGACGTAGTACAGTTCTACCTGTGGAATTTTGTAGTATAGGATCTTGGTCTATTTTTGCCAAGGTGCAGGGCCAGCCCAAGACATTTTTCTTGAGCAAAGGATAAGATGGCATATCCTTCCACCTGCTGAATCTGTCAGGGATGCCGGTTGAATCTTACTTCAGTGACAGGAGGGCATCCTGTTGTGTACCTGAGACCAGCAGGCCAACTTATGGGTCACCACAGGCAAGCATAAAACTTTCCACTGTGCTTGCCTCCCCCTTGGCATCTCCCATTCCTCAGCATATGTCACTTGAGGCAGATGCCTCACTCTGCCTAATAAGGTGCATTTCTTCCTCAAGGAAGCTTAATTTTCTGTCAGCTTCTTCTGTCTTTTCCATCACAGTTTTTGCCATGTTGCTTCCCTGTTCCTGGTTCTCAAAGTTTCAAAAGCAATCCCACCCACCTCCAAGGCCGCAAAGGGAGGGCAGGACACAATGCCCTAGGTCTGTTTGTATCATGATGATGCCACACGATTATATGGTGTTTCACAACAGACTTTGGGAAAGTTATTTTTGGTCCTACTCCTCTCAACTTCTGTCTCCTGCACCTGCCAGCCAGTGTTCCTGCTATCTAGAGGATTCTGCAAGATAAAATACAAAAAAGAAACTCTTCCAAGCTCTGCTGTGGAGCAGTCATCTCCAGGGTGGTGCTCTTCAGATGCGTTTGATTACAACTGTCATCATCTATTGGTTGGGAGCGATGGGAGGTGCAGTCTAATCCATCTGGAGAGAACCAGCTTCAGGAAGTTTACTTCCTTAGTAACTGCACCAAGTACAAACAAGGCAGAAGAACATCTGTATTTAGAATATTTTATTTTTTTCATAGACTTATCTCATTTAGAACTCAAACAACTGTAACATTATCGCTGTTTTCATGTGTACTGGTGAGTTTATTTACAATAAACAAGCATTTATAGGAGCAGGGTTAAAGATTCAAGTAGCAAGGTCCATTATAGCTTATACTGTTTGTAGAGTTTATTGGTTTACTGAAAAAAATAAAAAAGCAATTCTGCAATAGGACACACAGACACTCACACATTTCTCCTTAGCCTCTAAATTTAGAACCTTTTACTTCATGATGATATATTACTGTGTTCTTTAAATTAAGGAGAATGTTAAGTACTTCACCAAATCAGCAATTCCAGGATTACATAAAATGGTGCCATGGCAGTGCTCTAATTGAGCACTGTGGACGTCTGCACATGTAAAAGAGGGGACACAGAGCTGTTGTACCTTTGACAACAGCAAATTTTAGCAGGCATATGAGAGCTAGTGTGGCGGTAGTGCTTTGAGCATTACCCTATGACCCTGGGAACCAGGATTCAATTCCCCGCTTGGCCATGGAAACCCACTGGGTGATCTTGGGGGCATCACACACTCTCAGCCTCAGAAAACCTCATGATAGGTTCACTTTAAGATCGCCATAAGTCAGAAACAACTTGAAGGCACACAATGACAACAATATTCTAAAGGCACCAGATCCCATCAGATCTTGGAAGATAAGCAGGGTCAGAGCTGGTTCATGCTTGCATGGGAGGCTGCCAATGAATACCAGATGCTGTCAGCCAGGGCTTTCCAAATGGTGTGCTGCGACACGTTAGTGTGTCGCCTGAAGTGTGTAGGTGTGTCATCTATAATCTTGGAAATGTATGTTATTATTTATAAATAATATATTTTTAAAAATATATGAAAGGTTTTCATGAGATATGTTGTGTCCCCATACATTTTGTTATTACAATTTATGTATGTGTCTGTGTCTCTTATAAGGGATTCGTTTGACCTCTGGTTTGCTAGTAAAACTGAATTACTGTGTCACAAAATGGTGTATGTCTAAAAAATGTGTCACCAATATGAAAAATTTGGAAAGCTCTGCTGTAGGCTAGATTTCAGAGGTAGGAACTAACAAAACACTTCTGAGTATTCTTTGCCTAAGACAACACTATGAAATTCATGGGGCTGCCCTAAGTCAACAAGTGACTTGAAGTCACATATAAGCACACACTGCTTCCATTAATCTTCTATGCACCTGTTAGAGATGCAGGATCATTGTACACCTAGTAAAGATGCAGCTGCCCCAGCAATGGTTTCAGAAGGCCTGCCAGAAGTCAGCTGCACAGGTTTCAGAGGCTACACCATTTTTTTGTTGGCAGGGAGAATGTAGCAAAGAGGTCCAGTTTATAGTCCAACAGGTTGGGGAAAGGTGCTTCTTGTCAGGCTATTTTGATGCTTGAAGGTTATGTTTTTTGATCGTTTTGATTTTTAAAAATATTTTCAAATATTTTTTCCATCCCTACACAAGAGATGTAGCTTGATCACGAAGCATGACGACCTTGGCTAAGGCTCTACATTAGTGCAGCACACAGTAAAAATGCAACCCTTATATTGACTACCAATGTGATACAATGTATGTGGATCAATGGCCAAAGAACATGGCTGATTAGTTGCAATGAGCAAGGTGCAAAGGCAATACATAGAGGCAATGTGTATTCCCTCGTTACTCTGTGTAATTTGATGCCTACTACTTGTGCAACGGACGCATGTGCACAACTCTATTTATACCATCAGTCAGCTGGATACACAGCCATCGTCCAACCCCCCCCCCCTAAAAAAACCCCAACCGATTCAATGTGTAACTTATGCCTGCGTATGTTATAGAAGGATGCTGGCCTTGGTGAAATTAGCATCGCTTCTCTGGAAGGTTGCCCACAGGCCTTCTGCCCTCCCTTTCTCACTCTTCAGGAGTGGCTGCCACAGGGTCACAAGGCTATGTTATTTCTTCTCTTCGTCTTCCTAATTATAGGCTTTTCCGTGTTGGCAGTAAACAGAATCGCCTTGGAGGGCCTCCCTGAAAGCGCCGCTGTCTTCATTAAGCTGTCCGTTGGCATTGCTCACACTTGGCTGGTCTGGGCAAAGCTGGCACATCAGAGCCTGCTTCCAAAGCTGACCAGGAAGAGCCTCCCTGTCACAATGGCATGGGCTACACTGAGATTCCTTAGCTTTGGATTTAAAAGGGTCTCCTTAATCACGCCGCACAGCTTGGCTGCTGTGCCCTACCTGCAGACAAAACAGCCTGTGCCACCATGCCAACGGAGCGATGAGACTTTGCATTTCACTTTCACTTGGCACAGATGTGTGTATTTACTTGTTTGATTTATTCAAGACAATTTTTAGACTGCTTTCCCCCGAAACATCCACACAAAGCAGAATACAATAGGTAAAAAATCCACAATAAAACCAATTCATAAAATAGTAATACCAATGAGAAAAACAATATAATGTTGCATTAAAATCAACAGCAAGAGCGACCCGCAAAGTTAACAATCAGAAAACGCCTCAGAAAATGAATGAGTCCTCATAGAAATCATAGAATCATAGAAATGTAGAGTTGGAAGAGACCACACAGGCCATCCAGTCCAACCCCCTGCCATGCAGGAACACCCTCAAAGCACTCCCGACAGATGGCCATCTAGCCTCTGCATCTAGATGGCCATCTAGCCTCCTCAACTCGGGCCATTTCCGCACTAGACTGTTATAGTGCTCTGATTCCACTTTCAACATCCTATGGAATCTGGAGTTTGCAGTTTCAGGAGGGGCCAGCCAGCCCCTTCTGAAACTGCAAACTCCAGGATTGCATAGGATGTTGAAAGTAGAATCAGAGTGCTATAACAGTCTAGTGCGGAAAACAGGTAGAAGTGGAAATATCTCCTTTTGTGAAAATGCCTGATCTCAATGGGGAAACCATTGGTGTCACCATGAAGAAGGCCATGCTCTGAATCTTCTTGTTGTTGTGTGTCTTCAAGTCACTTCTGACTTATGGTGACTCTAAGGTGAATTTCTCACAGGGTTTTCTTGGCAGGATTGTTCAGAGGGGGTTTGCCTTTGCCTTCTTCTGAAGCTGAGAGTGTGTGGATTTCCATGACTGAGCAGAGATTTGAACCCTGGTCTCCAGAGTCATAGTCCAATGCTCATACCATTAAACCACAACCAAATAAATCGCACTAGGCCTCAGTATTGGTTTCTTTGGCTTCCAGACTAGCCCAAGTGTGGGCATGGTGTGGCTTCTCCCACCCCTTGCAATCACTAGCAGTACATAGCAAATTATTATCTTTATCTTTATTTCTTTCCAACCCTTTTTCCACTTTGGGATTCATAGTGGCTTATGCACACATGTATAATCATTTACGAATGCATGTGTGTAGATGTATACCATTCACAAACTTGGCTGGCACTTTGCTTAGGACTTACATGTTACTGAATGGCTGTACACGTGCCCATGTACAGACATTATGTAAAGACAGCAAATACATTTTGCTGCTTGAGGTAAAGAAGAAGATGGCTCCACCACCACCCCTTTGCCCCAGATTCAATGTATGGAATCTGATCAAACTGGCTGCTCAATTTAATTAATTTAATTTCAGTCCTGGTAAGAGGATATTGACCTCTCTGCACCTGAGAGCGTCACACTACCTATACAAGGCAGCTCACATGCTACACACATTCTGTCCTTCAGCATCTCACACCAAACAGTCTCTGCCTCTTTCTCTAGCATTAACCTCCAGAGGCAGTTGCCTCACTCTGTCCAATAGCAGGGCCAGCCCAGTTCAAGAGGTAACCACCCACGGGGCCACTATATCCATTAGGCACTTCAGGAACAGTGCATAGAGCCTATGAAATTTTAAGGCACACAAAAACAAGATTTTAGGGCCCACAAGAACCTCCCTAGTAATATGTCAAGGCGAGGTGGGGAGTCAAATACAAGACAGCCTAAGGCCTTTGAAAATATAAATGTGGCCCTGTCCACCCATGGTACCCTCCATGTACCCTTGATGCACTTCAAGGCAAGACCAAGCCCTGAATGCTCTGATAAGCATGTGGTAAAATTTCCCTTTTTTGGTTGTTTTTCAAGGGACAAAATCGCCACCTTTTGCGTGGCTTAGAACATTTGTGGATCACTTTTAAGCACAGCATTGCTTGAAAATTCAGGCAGAAAAAAGGACAATGTGATAATCTGACTGGGAAAGTAAATAACACTGTGGGTTATGAATTCTGGGAAAAGATAAATACTTATGGGTCAAGTGTGCAGAATCTTAGATCCCAATGCGATGTCCCTAAGACATTGTCATGTCACTAATGATATGTTTGCTGGTTCTCTACTCAGCTAACAAGTTGACAAAGGGAGTAACAATTTTAAAAAATTTGCCATCAAGTCAGCTGCAGTTTATGACAATCCTGTGAATAAGAGATGACCATGAGCCCAGCTCACATCTCGCAAACTCAAGGCTGTGCCTTCTTCGATTGAGTCAATCCACCTGTAATGTGCTCTTCCTCTTTTCCTACTACCTTCCACTTTTCCCCAGCATTGGCGTCTTTTTTAATTTCATGATGTCATTTCATGATGTGGCCAAAGTATGATAGCCTCAGTTTAGTCATTTTGTTTTTGTTTTTTTAAAAATATTTTTATTAATGATTTTAATTAAAAATAAAAGACCCTCTCCCCACTTCCGAGCTTGTTTTCCAGTTGAATCTGCGTGTATCCATTCCATTCATACGTAATTGTTGCTCACTCAAGGGATTTGTTACATCTTACATTGTTAGACAATTACTTTGTTACCTTACTACCTTGTTACATTGTTACATTACTATTCACCTTGCTACATTATTACATTGCATTACTTATGATCTTGCTTTATTCTTATTTCTTTTCTTATATTATGTCTTTATCCAATCCAAAACCTCTCTCCATTCCCTTTCAAAGTTCTGGATAGGTTTATTTCTCAAAGAAAATGTTAACTTTTCTGTCTCTACCATATCTAGGACTTTTAATTTCCATTCTTCTATATCAACATATTTCCTTTCTTTCCAACATTGTGCATGTATCAACCTTGCAGCAGTTATCAGATATAACAGTGTCTTCTGATGACATCTTATTTCTCTTTGTTGCCCTAGCATATTTAACAGATAAAATTCTGGCTGCATTTCAAAATTTACATTATAAATTCTTTGAATTTCATCATGTATTTCCTTCCAAAATTTCCTTGCTATCTTACAAGACCACCGCATATGAAGTTTGGTCATTTTGGCTTTCAGGGAGAATTCAGATCTGAATTCAATTGAGCATTAGAAGAACCTTCTTGGCAGCAAGGGTGGTTTGTCAATGAAACCAATTGCTTAAAGAGGCAGCAGGATTTTCTCCTGTGGGCACCTTCATAAAGAAGGTGCACAGCTTCCTTCTGGGAAAGCTCTTGCTCTATGATTCTCTGTGATTCCATTCTTTAATCCAGGATCCATTTGTTTGCCTTTCTTGACAGTCCATGGTATTGTAGAACTCTCATCCAGTACCACATTTTAAATAAGTGAATTCTCTTTCTGTCAGGTGTCTTCACTATCCAACTTTTTCAAGAACACACAGAAATCAGAAATACTATGGCACAGATGATTCTGAGTTTGGTGTTTAACCTTTGCAATAGACAATCTTATCTGTTTCCTTCACAGCTGCCTTTCCGCATTTTAGCCTTCTTCTGAATTCCTGACTGCAGTCTCCATTTTAGTTAATTACTGAGCCAAGATATGGAACATCTTTATTCCAACATTATCAACATCCACTGTAAAGCTATGCAAATCATCTGCAGGCATTATTTTTGTTTTCTTAATTTTCAACGGTAACCTAGCTGTTGAATTTTCTTCCTCAACTTTCATCATCTTTGCTATTTTCTGCTAGTAGCATACTATCATGTGCATGTCTTAAATTTTCGATATTCCATCCACCAGTTCTCATGCCTCCTTCCTCCAAGTCTAATCCTATTTTCTATATGATATATTCCATGTGTAAATTAGATCGGTCAGTAAAATGCAGTCTTGTCTGACCCCCTTGCCAAACAAAAACCATCATATTTCTCCATATTTTGTCCTGACAGTGGCTTTTTGTCCAGAGTATAGTTTACAGATCAAGACAATTGGAAGTTGTGGCACACCTATATTTTTAGACTGAACCATAATTTTTCATGATCTACACCAGTGGGTCTCAACCTGTGGGTCCCCAGATGTTTTTGGACTTCAGCTCCCAGAAGCCCTGAGCATTGACCATAGTGGCTGGGGCTTTTGGGAGCTGAAGTCCATGAACATCTGGGGACCCACAGGTTGAGAACCACTGATCTACACAATTCAAGACTTTGCTCTAATCTATAAAGCACAGAACCATTACTAACTCTACATCATATGCTCCAATTGTCTTCAATTGGCAGGGATAGTTCCAGGTAATCCTCTGTTGTCCCACTTTCTCAGCCACTTTAAAATCCCTCAGTTTCTCTCTCTTCTGCCACATTTAGCAATAGCATGTGTGTATTTCTATACTGTTTATCAGCTGAGTGCTCTCTAAGTGGTTTACAATGTGTTAGCTAATTACCCCCAACAAGCTGGGTACTCATTTTACCGATCGGCGGAAGGATGGAAGGCTAAGTCAACCTGGAGCCCGGCAGGATCGAACTCACAACCTTGTGGCTGCAGTACCAGCATTTAACTACTGCGCCACCAGGGCTCCCTTTGTCTTCATATTACTTCAATTACTGTAAACTGAGTTCAAAGGCCAAAGGTAGTCCTCTGTCATCCCACTTTCAACTGCTTTTAATAGTCCCAGTTTCTCTCTCCTCCTCCCACTTCCCCCCTTTATCCTCAGCTTACTTCAGTTGCTGCAAACTGAGTTCAAAGTGCAAAAGTAGTTGATCCTCAATTAACTCAGTGGGTGGCGGGGAGAGGAAAGGAGGGATCAGAATCTTGTCCTACCCATAGGCTCAGGCAAAAGCAAACTGCTGCAACCTCTCTTGGTTTGTTGCTTCTTCCTCATTAATACTTTTTACCATCTTGACCACACTGACTATGCTTGGCTACACATGTCTCAGTTTTCAGCTTGTGAAATGTTGGAAGGATGCTACATTATAGGCGGGGGAAGAAAGGTAAAAATTAAACGAGGTTACGTTCTGAACTTGTTTGGGGGTTACTTTCACCAGTTCTTACAACATAGTTTCCAACTCTGTAGTGCTGGCTCAGACAAGACGAATCTTTGCTCTTTACTACTATTTGTCACCAACTTTAAGTTATTAAAAATTAAAATGTAATAAAACTAGAAAGGATCGGATGAAGTGGTTTTGCAGCCTAGTCTGCTTCTTGATGAGGTACATGTCTCTACCTTTTTGCAAATGGAGAAGTAGAATCATATTGCTGGAAGGGACGAAAGGACCATTGAGTCCAATCCCCTGTCAGGTAGGAATATACACTCAAAGAACTCCCAACAGATGGCCATCCAACTGTTGTTTAAAAACCTCCAAAGAAGGAGATTCCACCACATTCTGAGGCAGCATATTCCACTGTTCAACAGCTCTTACTGTCATGAATTTCTTCCTTATGTTTAGGGAGAATCTCTTTTCCTGTACTTTGAAGCTATTGCTCCATGTCCTAGTCTCTGCAGCAGCAGCAAACAAGCTTGCTCCATCTTCCATATGACGTCCCTTCAAATATTTAAACATAGTTATCCTGTTTAATCTACCTCTTAACCTTCTCTTCTCCAAGCTAAACATACCCAGCTAGCTGCCTAAGTCACTCTTCATAGGGCAGGGTTCCCAGACCTCTTCCAGGCCAGGCAGTTACTTTTGATTACAAAGCTTTCTCTTTTATGTTCCCTTACTCCTTTATTAAGAGACAAGAAAGTACAGTCAAGCTGCTCTTGAAAGGCCAGAGTGAAAGGGGTTAATCACAATGTTCTGACAAAGAGGCACATCTTGGGCAAAGGATGAGGAGGGGAAAGGGGAGAAAAGAGGCCCCATCTGGTTCTCTCTCTGATTTATGGGCGCTTCGGGGGCATTATGAGCCTCCAAGGAGTTGGGAATGACTGCCTGGCACAGGGGCCAGTTTGTTACCAGTTTGGCTAATGGGCTCCTGCTGTCGCTGTGCCCGCACATGACTGAACAAGAGCTATTCGTCCAGGGTACTGACATTCATGCCCAGGCAGACTTGCTTCAGATAGCTGTCCATCTAAACGGCATAGTGGAAGCAAGAGAAATGGGCCATTTATCACTTTCTTTACAAGTTAAAAAATGGAGATGGGAGAAGGGAGCCATTGCTATGGGTTTTTCTTTTTTACAAATAAAATAAAAAAGCTGGCTGAGAATTGGGTTTAAGGACAAGAGGAGGAAGCACAGTCACATGGCCAGATCCAGGGAGCAGAAGGTAGGCTGGCCTTGGAAAACACTGGTCATGAGTCTTTGGATGTAAAATGGCTTTTCTTGTCTTTAGTTTGCCCTTGTTTCTTCTCTGTTGCCCAAGGAGAACCTCCACCAGGAGATGATTCCAATAAAGCCAGATGGAGAAACAGGGAAATTGCAAGCCAATTCAGTATGTACAAGATTCATCTTATTTACTTGTAAATAAAATGGGCATAGCATTTGTGGGAACAGTGGGGTAGATGTGCGAGTACTCACACCAAATTCAATATGAATTCACCTCTTCTGCTCCAGAATCAAATGTGTGTATGGGAGAACTCATATGCAGTTCCATAAATGCATAGCAGAAGTCAGATCTGGCAGCAGAACTTGGAAAGTCACTTTTTGAAAGTAATTTGTTCCATTACTCATTACAATAGTGTTTCTTTAAAAAAAAGGAAGGAAGAAAGAAAAAACTCTGTGTGTTACTCATTATAGTGGTGAAAAAATCTGATTTATTGACTCAACAGTCAGTTTTCTATTACTTTCTGGCCCTTTCCACACGGGGTAAAAAAAATGGCTTAGGGCGACCTCATCCGGAGGTCGTCCACACCGTGGGGCGCGCTAGAGCGGTTTGAAAAGTGGAGGTTCCACACCTCAAACCGCGCTAGCGCGGCCGCAAGGGGTGGCGCGGCGCGTTTTTTAAAAACTACATTTTATGTGGTTTTTAAAAAACGCGAGCGTGCTAACCTGTTGCAGCACCCCGTTTGAAACTGCAGGGACGCGCTAGCGCGTCCCTGCAGAGCTGCCCGGGGGCGGGCTTCCGACTGGCTCGCTGCCCTGATTGGCGGAGCGCCGCCGGAAGTCGCCGGCCGCCATTTTGGGCACCGCCGAACGCTGCCGAAATTCGCCAGCGTGTGGAGCGGCGAACGCGCGCTCCCCGCAGGGACGGAGCAACCCGTTTTCAGGTAAGATCCGTCCCTGCGTGCGCTGCCCCGTTTCCCCATCCCCCGTGTGGAAAGGGCCATAGTTACTTTTTGGAGGAAAAAAATATTTAGGATTGATAAGAGAATGGCAGAAGTCTTGAAATTTCCTGTCAAAAGTCCTCTAAAAATTTCCTTTAATTTCTGATAGTGACTAGAAACTGTTACTCATCTAGAGTTCTGGGCACCTCATTTTAAGAAGGGTATAGACAAGCTGGAGCAAGTTCAGAGAAAGGCAACAAGGGTGACAAGAAGTATGGAGAACAGAACATATGAGAGTTTGAAGGAGCTGGGCGTATTCAGCCTGGTGAAGAGAAGACTGGGGGGTGACATAATTGTACTGTTTAAATACCTCAAGGATTGTTGCAAACAGGAGGTGCAGGCTTGTTATCTACTGCCTCAGAGGATAGAAATAGGTCTAATGGTTTTAAGTTATAGGAGGGTAGATTTCAATTGAAAACTAGAAAGAACTTGACAGCAAGAGCAGTTCAGCAATAGAACCAATTGCTTACAGAGATGGTGGAGTCTTCTCTGGACATGTTCAAAAAGAGCTTGGTCAGCTACCTGCTAGGGATGCTGTAGCTGGAGATCCTGCATTGAGCAGGGGTTGGGCATCTGATAGCCCATAGAGCCCCTTCCAGCTCTATGATTCTGTGGTTCTATAACCATATGAAATTCATGGGGTTGCTATAAGTCAACAGGCAAGTGAAGTAACAATTTTGTGAAATGGCTTCCCTGCCCATCTTTGTTTCACTAATTTATTTCATGATTTTTCAACATATTTATTGGAGGTTGAATCCCATTACTTTTGAATAGAGGTACACACAATTATACTCTTAATCTCTGACCCCACCCCACCCCCACAACACAGAAAGACAGACAGATGGTATGATCGGCCTCTTAAACCCTTGTGTCTGCTTTTGCATAATGCATCTTTGAATTCTAGCAAGACATTCTTATGTATTTTACCCTTGTTTCCCTCCCCACTCCCAAGGCAAATTAAAAAAAAAAGCCAATTCTCTCTCTTTCCACCTGCACCTATTCACCCTTTCCTGAAGTAGTTCTGCAACTGTTCTGAAAACGTTCCTATGTTTCTTAAATAAATAAATAAATAAATTGAAGAATGATTATTTAAGTGGATTAATGTATATTTTGCATTTTTGGAAAGCCCACTTGGAGCTCTGCGTGTAAAAATTGCTGCCAGCTGACCCAGCATTTGAGTCTGTGAAGGTGTATCTATCATGCAAACTGCAAACTGGAGAGGAAGCTAGGCTCACTCTATCTGGATTGACCGCATACACTTCTATCTGAGTTTGTATGTGGGGGGGCAGCAGTAGGATTACATCAGTGTGACCCAAATAAATCCTCTGCACGTTTAGGGAATAGGCCCTAAGTGTGTACAAACTGTATCTGTGTGTTCTCCAGGCAGATGATCTATACAAGACCCAATTACTACTGCAGTGCAAAGCCTAAACTCATCTTACATGTCAATTATGTTCCCTTGTCCAAAGCAACCTGGGTTAAGAAGGAGGTAAGGTTCAAGACCAGCTCCACCAAAGGCGGGGTGAACTGGAAGGTGGTAGCAAGGTGATGGAGGGGGTAGCTGTGTGTTGCATAGCAGTTTGCCCTGCACCCTTTAGCTACCCTGCTGACTTCACATGTGATAGAAGATACTCTCCTGTCATCAGTTAGAACAAAGATGAAACATCCGCCAGTCTGGCTAACTTTTTCATATGGAATGGGAGAGGGCCCCATTTTTTGTTTTTGGCAGCAAAATTTTTGACCCAAATGGCTTGCTCCTGTGATCTTGTCCCACTCTGTGGGCACCTCTGCTGCACACTTTCATTTTATATAGGATTGAGCTACTTTGCTTATGTATATTTTAACTCACCCTGTAGAGTCCAAGGAATCTGATGGTGAAGACTCATACGTAGTAAGGTCTCTGGCATCAGTTAATGCTGCCCCCAATCTCAGCAGCTAGGGGCCAATGAGGCTGGTGAGGAGCTTTGGCAAATGGGCCACCACCTCAGTCAGAGTGGAAGGATACTGAGCAGACACCCTCATCATCTGTGAAATGTCATCAGGACAAGTGGCAAAGGAACCAGCGCCTCTTAAATAGAAAACACTAAGCAATCAAATATCTGGCACCTCAGAGTCAGGTAGCTATAAATCTTACAGCAGCAGCTGTTGGGAATTTTGTTGTTCATGGTTGTCCTACCCTCCTTTTGTGTGCTTTCTGCTCAGTGATTTATTTGGATTTGTGACCTCTGGACTCACTTACTGTGCTCCTCTCTTTGTCTTTCCTTTGTAGCTTTTGTTACTGTAACTGATGACTTCTCATACCAGGTTGTGGAATGGCTGAGTCCTTTCTATATCAACCTTGGTAAAGGCCATTTCTGCACTAGCTGGCTGGCCCCTCCCTAAACCGCACACCCCGGGATTCCATAGGATGTTGAAAGTGGAATAATAGCACTATAACAGGCTAGTGCGGAAATGACCAAAGTCCCTTAATCACTTGTGAATCTGCATTGGTTTGACTCATCCGTAAATGCTTCTTCTCCTGACTATAGCTTGCCTCTCCTGGCACCTACTGTGTGTAGGCAGAAGAAAATTAAATACATTTATACTTTATTTCTAAGGAGCTCAAGGCACATTTGAGGATTCAGCCCCACCTGTTATTTTATGCTCACAACATCCCTGTGAGGTTGGTTAGTGACTGACCCAGGACCACCCAGTGAATTCCATGGCTAAGTGAGGCTTTGAATTTTATTCTGCCATGTCCAGTGTTCTAACCACTACACCACACTGCTATATTAGAGACAGTAGTCTTGATCACAGTATTCTTCCTAGGGTCTCACAAACGGGTGGCCAGCTGAGTCAGAACTATTCTCTTTTTCCTTCTTCCTCTCAGAACAGGGTGTATAGCTTTCTCATGGGAAAAAAAATGGGATTCCCCATTGAAAAGCATAGCCCTGTTGCCAAAATTGGGAGAATTCTAGAGCTTTGAAAAAAAAAAATTTGGGAGGGGGCTGACTCCAATTGGGGGATTCTAGGACTTGTTGTCCCCTCCCCCCAAAAAGAGTAATTTTTTCAAAACTCAGGATTTGCAAGTGGAAGAATACTATGGTGACCAGTTGCTAACGGAACCAGCTTGTTGATCCTTCCTACCTGATCTTTCTTAGCACGTTCTGAACCAGCCGCAGGTGAAAAACACTGAGCCAGCTCCACTAGTTGCCAGATGAAGGACGACCCAGAGAGAGAGGACAGACCAAAGGGGCCAAGGGCAACACCTTGGGGTTTGTAGATTCAGGACCAGAATTGTTCCTGAGCTCTAAGAACATTCCAGCCCCACTGTTCCTATCTCTATGGCACTGAGAGAGACTGACGAGACGTGACTGAAACATGATATACAGAGCGCACTTTCAGTTGGCTCACAGCCAGCACCATCTGTGCTATAGACCAAAGGAGAGGGCTTCTTTGGATTTTGCAAGGCCCCTGAGAGACCATTGAGGGAGTGGGAAGCGTGGAGAGGTGCCGGGGAGGGGGCAGGGAGCATAGCTAGGTTGTCCCTTGTGGGAAAACTGGAGCAAAGGGTAGTAAGGTCCAAGGCAGGGGTGTGGACAACAAAGACAGACAGTCATGGGCAAGGCAATTGCAAACAGCAACAACAACCCTAATTTAAGACCTTGGGAAAATTACTTTTTTTGGACTAAAGCTCCCTGTATCCCAGCTGTCATCCAAGAAAGTAATTTTTTTTCCTGACTGGTTCATACTGTGGGGCCCAAATTCTGCTACATGCAGGAAAGCTGAATTCTACAAGCCACCCCACCCCCGCTTGCCATAAAAATCAGAAATCCAATAAATACAGTTGAAACAAATAGGTATCACTGTATTTCCATCAATCACAACTTCTTAATTGGTGTCATCTATCACAGTCAAGGTTATGGGACTTGCTCTCTCTCTCTCTCTCTCTCTCTCTCTCTTCTCCCTTCCCTCCCTTCCCTCCCCCCAACACATACCATCGCCAGAATCCTGTTGGTGACATATGCACGTATAAATTGCACTCCACATGTGGAATGACTTATTTTTGTACAGTGTGGAATAGATGTGTGCAAGTGACAGTGCAGGAGTGGAGTTCCACCTGCAGAACTGTTGCAGATGTGCAAGAATGCACCCAGGGTATTGTGTTGGTGCACCCTATAACTTTCATATGGCTGTGTACATTGTGCATTGATGTGACAACTATGCACATTCACAATTTCTCATGCACTATACTATGATGATATCTTATACAGGGATTGGGCAGTGCAAGCACAGCATAACTCTACCAGAAGATATTTATGCCACATTGAAATGATGTAGTCCTCTGGCTATACATACATATGCATTCATACCTAACACATACATATAAAAACACAGCTGGGCACAAACAGGAAATGCAGAATAACATGGACAGAGATTGATTCTTAGCAGAGGTAGACATTAATCACACCAGTCCAAGGACAAGTCTGCTTCTCCCCAAGTGGAACATGGGGTAGAACTGAATGTTTTTAGTGCAGAATCTGAGTGCTGACACAAGGCTTAGGTCTTTCTGCTTTCTAGGTTCTAGGTGCTTCATCTTATTGCAATAGGAACCGGGCAGTACAGAAAGAAATAATAGAATAATTGGTCCTTTCCACACGGCATTTGCCATGCAAAAGGGCGCCTGGACCATTGCGCGGTTGTGAGGAGAGATCTGCATGACGCACTCACAATTGTACAATGCTCCAGGGGCAAGCAGGCGCCAATCGCATACCTTTTCATTTTCGGATGGAAGCCAAAAATGGTGCGTGATTGCGCATTGCTGCCGGGCTCCGCGTGCACTTGCTTGGCGTGCAGAGCCTCCAGAGCTGCGCTGGTCGCGCTTCCTGCCCCAGCGCAGCCTGGGAATCTTCCAGGCTGCACTGCGAAAGGAAGAGGCGGGGCTCTCACGTGAGCAGGCAGCTCGTGCGGAGCTGAAGCAGCAGGGACGTGAGAGCCTCTCACCGGAGGCTGTTCGCGTGATCCCCACACTCCAGGGCTGGAAGAAGGTAAGGTGTGGAAAGGGCCATAGAGCTGGAAGATACCACAGGGGCCATCCAGCCCAATGCCCTGCTATGCAAGAACACACATCAAAGCATTCCCAACAGATGGTCATCCAGCCTCTGCTTAAAAGCATCCAGAGAAGGAGACTCCACCACACTCAAAGGCAGCATATTCCACTCCTTTTCAAAATCCTTTTTAATGAAGGAAGGATTTGGAAATAACAGTTGTGAGATGGGCTTCAAAAGTGTCTGCTAATGATCTCCCTTCTCCTACTTTATGCAGGTCATCCCTAAGCCAAGAAGATGGCTTCTGAAGCCACTCTTGATGGGTTTAGGGCTAAGTCCTGGGCTGGTGTTCTGTTAGGGACAGACACGTACATACACATGCGTGCAAAAGTGTCTCTCCTTAGCTAGATGAAATCAGTGCTGAAACCTGCCAGGGTCTTCCAGAAGTTTTAGCACTGCTGTAATCTTTTTGCATCTGGCTTTAGAGAGATAACCAGGCACTTTTGCAATCCTGTTGCTCCCCAAAAAGCAGGAAATGGCTATCTATATGTGCGGGCCTTCAGAAGCTGTTCCGTACATCTGAAGCGGTGATGGTGGTTTAGGACTCAGCCTAGTGTAGGCTCCCATATGGACCTACAATGCCATGCTGAGCCATACAGGATTGCAGTCCTGGAATGCTTTGTGGTCCAAACCTTGCAAACCAAACAAGACAAAATAATGACAATGCTATAC
This sequence comes from Iguana delicatissima, assembly GCA_948472985.1. Lineage (NCBI taxonomy): Eukaryota > Metazoa > Chordata > Lepidosauria > Squamata > Iguanidae > Iguana > Iguana delicatissima. Next base: position 40,974 of record CAOKZL010001811.1, read on the forward strand.
GTTGCCAGGTCAGAACAAGCTCAGAGCTTGAGGCTGGGAGAGGAGGTCTCCTTGACTGGGACTATCCCAGACACTGAGATTTTGGGGCCAAAACTTGGGACCTAGAGAACCAATCTTAGAAGAGAGTTCCAGACCCAGGAGAAGCCACTGAGAAGGAGATGTCCAGGAGATGTCCTAAAGGTTAGGCTATAAGGAGCAGCCTTAGATAATGTCATTAAGATTGATACATCAAGCATTCATTGTAGTCGTACAGAGTATGCCATTCAGATTTTTAAAAAACATCAAATCTGAGGGAAATATCTCAGTAGACCCTTGGTATCTGCTGGGGTTGGGTTCCAGGACTCCCTGTGGATACCAAAATCCATGTATGCTCAGGTCCCATTATATATAATGGCATAGTAAAATGGTGAACAACTCACATAAGGGCTGGAGAGAGCCTGAGGATCTGTGAAATGGTGGAAGGCTACAGTGGGATATACCTATACATTAGCATAGTGGTTGGTGAACAACAAAATCAAGGTTTGCTTTTTAGGTTTTTAAAAAATATTTTAAGCAGTGGTTGGTTGAATCTGTGGTTGGTTGAATCTGTGGATGCAGAACCTGTGGATATGGAGGGCAAACTGTCTACATACATTTTTCAAGACAGTGCTCTCACTCTGATGTTTTTCCCTGAAGACTGAGGAAGAAGATCTAGGCCCTAAGGTCTGGGAACCATATCTCCATATGTACATAACGTGTATAGGATCCCCATCGCCAACAGTAGAGGTTTTCTTTTGCAGCACTTTTGCACATCTTGATTCCTTGAGCAAAACAACATCCAGGCACTGCGCCTTGAAAAGGAGGCAGGTTGGATTGTTTTATGCAGGGGTTGAAAGTTTAGCTCAACGGACCTACGTGCTTGCAGAAAACATCCCAGGAATTGCTGAGAATGACGAGAATAGCTGCAGAGGTTATCCCAATGCCATCACTTTGCCTCGGCCACATTCCAAAGGACTGTAGGCCAGGTGCTGAGTGACTGATCCAGAACGTTGCCCCATTTCAGTGATGTTCTGGTGACCAGGGAATAATAGCCTGAGGTTGCTTTTTAATAATTAAGAAATAAAAAATGGGGTTCTTGTAAGAGTGTCTGTTTCCAGTGTTCTATGAGAGAGAGAGAGAGCACTGGTGTATGTGGCCAGTTAGCCTTCACGAGACCCAGCGATAATACAGCCTGAAGAACATAATCCACTTCTTCAGCACTTACTTACGTCATAGCTGTTTGTTCAGTTTTGGAAGGGTACATAGTGGTGTCTTCAGGGTAGGACTTTGGAACAGACATTCAGCTGCCTTTTCACACTACTCAAATATAGTGCTATGATTCCATTCTGCTATGGTTCCATCCTATAGGGACTGCAGTTTAAGGAGAATTCTCAGTCAGAGGAGATTTAGTGTCTCATCAACTACAAACCCCTGCATTCCATGGAACATAACCAGGACAGTTAAAGTAGAATCATAGTGCTATAACAGTGTAGTGTGGAAGGATCCCAGGACTTCATTCAGCAAATGAACAGAAAGACTCCCAAAGGCACCAGCAGTGATTCCATTCCCACCTAAAAGGCCCCTGTAAGGCCTTTAGATCCATTGCTCCTCCCCATTACCATTACCAGTCTGAAAGAGTATGGAGAATCTATGGCCTCTGGGATTTTCCCATCCATCCCATTAGCTCCTCCTATGTCTTTTTCCTGATCAAATGTGAGTACTCAAAGAGAAGTGAATTCTCCATCTTTGTGTGTGCAGAGAGGGAGACGTAGCTCTGATATGCTTGGCCAGAACTTATTTGGTCCTCAGAAGACAGAATCAGAATTCACAATGACTAAAAGATTGGAGAAATGGGCCAGTAGTAATTCAACAGGGATGAATGTAAGGAACTAGATTTAAGGAGGAGAAATATGGTGCCACAAATACAAGATGGGTGACATGTGGCTCAACAGGAGTCCCTGTAAAAAGATCTAGGTGTCTTAGTAGGGCACAAACTAAACATTAGTCAACAGTGTGGGGAAACAGCTAAAAAAGCCAATGCAATTCTCGACTGCATTAACAAGATTATAGGATCTAGATCAAGGCAAGTAGTAGTGCCACCCTGTCCAGCTTTGGCTTGAGCTCACCTGCGTCCAACTCTGGTTACTGCATTGTAAGAACAACATCAGTAAGCTGGAATGAGTCTAGCAGAAGGAAACCAAGATAGTAAAGGGGCTAACAACTGAGCTCTATGAGGAATGGTTGAAAGAGCTGGCCATGTTTAGCCTGAAGAAGAGGAGACTGAGAGACAATACAATAGCCATCTTTAAATATCTGAAGGGCTGTCGTGTGGAAGATGAACCAAAATGAAACAAACTTATTTTCTACTGTTCCACAGGATAGTAGCTGAACCAATGGGTTCAAATAAAAAGAAAGTAACCCCTCCTTCCTAAATATTGGGAAGAATGTACTGATGGTAACAGCTGGTCAACGGTGGAATAGGTTGCCTCAGAATGGTGGATTCTCTTTCACTGGAGGTTTTTAAAACAGAGGCTTAAAAACCTCCAGGGATGTTTCAGCTGAATATTTCTGCATGGCAAAGCATTGGACTAGATGGTTCTTTCAACTCTAGATTCTTTCTTCAGTATGGCCCCTAGGCCATATGCTGGACCTGTTCTGGACAATAACGCTGCTCTCTCAAAGGCTCAAAGAGGCACTTCACTTTCCTACAGACAGCCTTCCAATCTCAAACAGTACTTATCTATAGAAGGACAGACAACATGGATGGGGAGATGAGTACGAGACCTTGCCAGAAACCCAGAAGCAAACTCTGCCCACACACCTACTCAGGAAATATCATCATAGGATCTAATCATATCACCCACAATATTACAGGTACATTCACTTGCTCCTCCTCTAATGGGATATATGCCATTCTCTGTCAACAATGCCCTTCAGCACTCTACATTTGGCAAAAGTGCAGTCTCTGCACCAAAGGATAAGTGGACAAGAAGCAGTTGCAGAACACTTCAGTCTTTCTGGGCATTCCATCTTGGACCTCAGAACAGTCCTGAAACAACAACAACAACAACAACAACAACAAAAACCTATACAAAAGCAACTGGAAAGAGAGAAAGAAGAACTGGAACACACTCCAGTACATTGACAGTGAGTTGAACAGAGACACCGGCTTCTTACCATACTAAACATAACACTAATTCTCACCCCAGTCTCATGAGGTTTCTCTTGGCCAGTTTATCACATCTCCTTTCTGGTTACCAGCCAGCATCACATTACATTTCAATAACTCCCTCCACTACTTGTATGGTTATCTACACACCTTGGCTTTCGGTAACATCTTTCCTTCTGCCTTTGCCCCCCAAGAACCACAGTTAAATCTGAGTTTGTCACCTTGTCACCATACCCACACATTTTGCATCTCTACTGCTATTCACACATACAGCCTGCTCGTAAAGGTTTAGGTACTTTACTCCATGCATCTGATGAAGTAGACTTAAGTCAATGAAATTGTGTGCTACCAACTTCTTTCTCTCAGTTTGCTTCAAAGATGCTACAAGATACCTTTGCATACTGATCCAGACTAACATGTTTGTGTCTTTGAATTATTCCTTTGTAATTATGGTGGTTTGAGCATTGGCCTATGACTCTGGACCAGGGTTCAATTCCCCACTTGGCCATGGAAACCCACTGGAAACCCATCTTGGGCATGCCACATACTCTTAGCCCCAGAAAACCCCATGATAGGCTTATCTTAGGGTCACCGTAAGTCAGAAATGACTCGAAGGCACATAATAGCCAATTACGTTTTTCATAATTGTGTGATGTAATTAGCTAAACAAAACTGGGGTAATAGGCATATATTGGGGAAAAGTATACACAAAAATGCATTTAGTAATAAAAACATAACAAAATTGCATTTTATATAAACTACATTATATAAAAATACTCTATCCATGCAAAAGTTGTGTATTAGTGAAAATATGTGCAAAAATTCATTCATATCTTAGAACTGTTTTGGAAAGGTTATAAGGTGGTGTAGAAATTGGACATAATAAACTAAGGTGAAATTGTGAGAAACTGGAAAGGACAGATTTGTCCATACTCACAGCAAGTTCTCTGACTAGAACAGAATAAAGGGAGTAGACTGAGGACCCATATCAAATTAAATTTCAAATCAAACCTATGTTGGAAGAGATGCTTACTGCACATTCCTACAGATGGGGCTAGACAGCCAGTGTCATGTAGTGGACTGAGTGCGGGACAAGGACTCATGTAGTCCAGGTTCAAATCCCCTTTCCACACCACCCTCCTAACCCACCATGGGGATGGGAGGATGACAGGACCGTGACAACGTCATGCAGAACCATGACCTTTTCCTGTCCTCCTGTCCCCAGGCAGTACAATCACAAGTTAAATCATTGATGGGTTTTCCCTGCCAATGACCAGAGATCATGCTACCATCATGGACTCACCTGTCCTGTGAAAGCCTGGGAAGCGCAATGGCTGTGCTTCCTGCCCCAGTGCACCCTGGGAAGGTACCTAGCTGAGCTGCAGAAGGAAGAAGCGTGGCCATCATGCTTCCTTCACCACGGAGCCGGCTGGTGCAAAGAGGAACATTCTGTTGTGCTCCTCTCCTGGCAAAGCCACTGCTGGGATCCCCACTGGACATCTGTGTGAAAAGGTAGGGTGTGGAAAGGGCCTCAGACATGGAAACCCACGGAGTGACCTTAGAGGAAGGGAGTGGCAAATCTCCTCTGAATAAATCTTGCCAAGAAAACCCTGAGAGATAGTTGCAATAAGTCAGAGTTAACTTAAAGGCACATAAGAAACGAAATAATAATAGTCCATTAACAATAGTCCCATCCAGGTAGGATTTAACTGTGGATTCCTGCACTACCAGGAGTTGAACTAGATAATCCTTGGGAAACCTTCCACCTCTATGAAGGAACAGATGCAAGCCCTGATCAGGATGTAAGAAGCCAAGGGGTTCAGCTAGACATGTTCACACAAGGGCTGAGAAGGGTCAGGATCCAGAAAAGTTGTAGCCATTCTTTTAGAGTGAACAACTGCAAAGGAAAACAAGGCTCCTGTACCTCAATAGTTGCTTGGTACAGGCTGTTTCAGGTACTTCTCACTCTTTCAAAAGGTTCTCAGTATAATGGTGGCACAAAGAGGTGACCCTGTCCAGTGTGTCTACATCTGGGTAGAATGTGGAAAAATTACTTTGGGAAACTACAACTTTTATGTACTCTGCTTGAGGGTTTTGGCTATACAGATCACTCTGTTTCTAGTTCCTGGCAATTTCACATTTATTCCTCCAGAAATCCATTCCATCCCATTTCCACATTAATCTGCAATTTTTAAAAAATGCATGAAAATTCTTATTTTTGTACTTATATGCATACACATTTTAATGAATTTTCTCACCAAATTCACATTTGCATACGGATTTTATTCTGAAGTGCATGTTTTGAAATGTACAATTTATGTGCATTTTTGGCATGTTTTCTGAGAGGAAAACTCTGTCATAAAAACTGGATATATCTGAAAACAGAAAGATAGCTTTGCTCTAATCTATCTGTTAGCCCGGCATGTGCAGATGTGGTGGTTTACTGAATTAAATTTCAGTTGTGGGATGGGTTGTGTTGTTTGAGAGAGAAGCTGGTGTGGAAAGAGTTCCTTGGGAATGATCTAACTGGGCAGTCCTGCACAAGTCTGAAATTTATATATAATAATGTTCTTTACATCTTAGCCTAATGTAGCATGAACATGGAAAAACTACCTTTTTGGATTGCAACTCCCAAAATTCCCCAGTCAGCTTGATCATTAGCTAGACTGACTGGGGGATTGTGGGAGATGTATTCCAAAAACAAAACAAAACAACTTCTTAAAGTTCCAGACCTATCTCACAAGGTTGTTGTTAGTAGGTAGAATGTAAGAAGTGCCCTGTTCATTTGGTCTAGAGCTCCGTTTTCATCAGCAGCCAGCCAGATGCCTCTGGACATTCTCAAGCAGGGCATGATGACAGCGACGGTCCTTCCCTGTGACTTGTCCCCAGCTTCTGTTCTTGCAAAATATCCCACCACCCTTTTGGGAGAGTCTATTTAGCTGTAATGAAACCCTGTCTATACCTTATTCAGCTCCATGGAGAAAACATAATACAATAGGTGGATAAGGAGGGAACGCAGAGCGAAACTGACAGCTACATATCAAATCTCCATAGCTGCAGTCTTGTTATCCTAATTAGACGGTCTTTCAATTTCTCCATTATTTTGGTTACTACAACTCCCACCCTGCCCTCTCATGATGGTGGGGTTTTTTTTGTTTGTTTTTGTTTTCTGCTTTCTGGAAATGCTGAGCCATTCAGAATATTATGTTCACATAACTAAAACCTCCTGTATGCTCTTCTAGGTCAAAGACAAGCATTGAGATTTGAGAGGAGGGCTATGCGAAAGCTTTAAAGGCAGCTTTGGAGTAGCTTAGAGATTGACTCTGAGCAAGGAACCGAATGCCCTAGGGATTCTTAGCTGCAAACACCCTCATGTGTGCGCGCGTGTTATGCATATTTGTGGAACTGAGAATTAAGGGAATGTGGAAACATTGAAAGCAGAACTCTGTAAGAAAAATATGCTGTCTAAAAAAAAATCATAAGATGTTTTCAAATAATGCACGTATTTTTGCAAAAGATGGAATTTAGATAAGAGCAATGGCCCAAGCTCTCTTGCCACCTGAGACTGGAGAAAAAGAGTCTGCCATCCATCAGTTGCTACTGCCTATCCTCTATGGAAAACAGTACTGGCTGCACAATGTAGCTGGCATTGCTCTTCATACAGTTGGCAAGGCCCAAATGCTTGGCTCTTTGGTATCCTCTTCTATACAGCCAGAAACTGTGAGTGGCTGGGGATATCTTGGGATTCTGCCTGCATCATTGCAGAAATGTCTATGATGATTGGCACCCAGAATCAGGCATTGGGAGCTTCATTGGTTTTGTAAAGCAGCATGCTGGACATTGCTGTGTGGCAGTGCTGCCATGTGTCCAGTAGGGAAGCTGTGGCATTTCTTCCAAGCTTGGCCCCGCAATAGCATTTGCTGCAGCTAGAGAACAGCTAGTAAGGCTTTCTGGCTTTGTGGGATGACTCTTGACAGAGGCAAGCAGCAGGCAAAATCCGCCACCTATGCACTCCACCACTTGAGATGGGTACCTCATTCCGCCCACTGGATGAACATTCATTCTTGGGCTGCAGCTACACTGGAGATAGCCAGGGTGTATTTTCAGACCCTAGCTGCCCCTTCTTTTCTGCAAAGCAGCACAGGATGATGGCGACTTGTAGGAAAAAAAATTTGGGCAAAAGATGAATGCTGAATTTTTTGGACCCTCTGATTTTCCTCTGCACACTCTTTCCCTCATTCCTCAAAGAGGGTCGAAGTACAGTCCAAAACTGTGTTTGGAACCCTATTGGGAAACTAATGCCCATTTATTGAATATTTGAGTTTTAATGATGTATTTTAACTTTATTTAATTCTTATTTGATTGTTTAATTTGGGTTTTAACTTTTGTATTTAACTATTTTTAAAATTATTTTAAGCTGCATTGAGTCCTTACCAGGAAAAAAGTGGGATATAAATAGATTTATTATTGCTGTTGTTGTTATTATTATTAGTAGTAGTATTACTATTTATTATTATTATTATTATTATTATTATTATTATTATTATTATTACCATCATCATTATCATTACCATTATTCAAATTCATGGAGAGCAGCCCAGGTCACATACCTGAAGAAACAGGCTGCAGTTTTCAAAAGCTTAAGATGAAATGAACTGATTAGTCTTCAAAGTGTCACAAGCCTTCTTTTTCCTTCCTCTCTTCCTTTTATGCTGAAATAGACTGACACACTTATCTCTTTGAAAAGTGAGAAAAGATATGCTGTTCATTGTCATGTTCAATTTTTTCGGGGGAGTGCTTATAGAGTGTCTTGTTTTACAGCAACTGCTGTGAAGATAATGGCCAAAAGTGCTATCACAGGCTCTAAACTGTTATGGTGATCCTTTGATTTGGTGCTTTTATTGCTTTTCTTCTTTGTTTTATTTCCTGTTGGTAGTTTTTTCTCACCTTGGCTTTAATTTTATTGGTGTTTTATAGTAAGAGCTTCTCTGTCATTGTATTAGTAAATGTGATTTTTGTGTCATATAGTATTGAATGTATTTGAATGATTGCAAAATACTTTGAGCTAAAGCAACAAGAGTTCGAACAGGATGGATTGGACTTGCTCAGACCAGTGCGGGGTCCACAGACTGATGGACTTCAGTTAATTTATTTATGGATGCGTCCATTTCATTGCAAGGTATGGACTGGGAAATTGTATAACCAGACTTACCAAGCATGTTATCCTTGAGGTGTGTGCTCTGAGCATTTCTTAAAAGAAAGACAATCCAGAATAAAACTCTATGTCTCTGCCTTCACCTCCAGTAATTGGATCTTGCTATGTTGAAATGAAATTAGGAGAGAAGTCCAGAACCATTGCATGCTACACTTTACAGAAAAAGGAACATTGTTGAGTTTTCTGTTGATATGGGCAGTAGTGCTATTAGAGTCAGATTACTGACTCTATTGGAGATAATAACCAATATTTGCCAGTATAGTAAGGATGATATGATAATACCATAGCCATGGAAGGTCTAGGGGCTTATACCCCCTTCCCACTCCTGCAACCCTCATGGACCGTATCCTCCATGACATGAGTTGGCTGCACTTCCTTAACAATATAAGAACAGCCATTATGGATTATACCCAATTCCTATCTAGTCCTGTATATTTTCACATCATGAGGTATAAGTTCGCTATAGTAATTCCACCACCATTACATGGGTGCAATTGCACCCTCCATCTTGGGCTTTCCAGCAACTGATATTGAAGGTCTGTCATACTGGAGACGACATATAGTAATCTCTATGGAATTATCAAATCCTGCTTTGATCGCCCCGAGTGGACAATCATCACCATATCTTGCAGCAGTGAGTTCTGCAGCTGAACTACAGGCTATGTGAAGACATACTTGCTTTTATTCATCCTCTAGGCCCTCCCAAACTATGTTTGACACACAAAAAAGTATGATTATTCACGGATTATTTGCTGTCACCTCTGCTGCCACCCTATGCCATTTTTAATGGGGACTGCAAGCCTCGTGAGACTAAGAAACTGAGAATGAGGCTTGTAAATCCCTCTTAAAATGGTGTGGGGCAGCAGTGGAGCTGGCAGTAAGCACCACCAGCCACCCACTTCTGCCTTGTGAAGGTTCCCTGATGCCTCAAAGGAATCCATGGTAGGTTGAATATGGTGATCATACTTTTTTTTGTGTTAATCATGGTTTGGGAGGGCCTAGAGTTATTCAGGTTTTTTTTTCACTTTCATGGGGTCCTATGATCTTAACCCTAGTGAATGTAGAGGGATGACTGTACTTGTCTTTTTAAACATTAAAATCATGGAATCAGAGTTGCAAGAGACCCCAGGGGCCATCCAACCCAACCCCCTGCTATGCAGGAACACACATCAAAGCATTCCCAACACATGGCCATCCAGCTCTGCTTAAAAACCTCCAAAGAAGGAAACTCTACCACACTCCAAGGCAGCATATTCCACTGCTGGACAGCTCTGACCATCAGGAAGTTCTTCCTGAGGTTCAGGTGGAATCTCCTTTCTTGCAGGTTGAATCCATTGCTCCTTGTCCTAGTCTCTGGAGCAGCAGAAAACAGCCCGCTCCCTCCTCAACATGACATCCCTTCAAATATTTAAACGTGGCTATCATGTCCCCTCTTAACCTTCTCTTCTGCAGACTAAATAATTAAGTTATCCCAAATGTAGTAACCTTTCCATGTAGGGCAGATGCTACAACTAGACCAGGAGGTCACTTCCAGGTTCATTTAAAGTGCTTTGGAGGCAAAACCAAGAGGCAAAGGGTGTAACTTGTTTTAGCAGAGAATTGTGTCCGTGGAGGTTTCTAGAGGCATGAACCTTTCCCCTGCAAATTCCTTTTTGTTTAATGGGAGAATTCCTTGAGACTCTGAAATGGTTTTTGGGAGCAGCGCAGATGGCTTTGGCATGTTGTTCTGGCTCACAGGGCTGGCCTATTCCCATTCTATGATACAAAATGCATGGTGAAAGTCTCCTTCTGCACCATAATGGCATGCATCCTCATAATTTCGCAATGAAACTGCAACAGTTGAATTACAGAACTAAAGGGATTTGTCAGTCAGTTATCCATCCCTCAGCATAGGAAAACCAGAGTGAGACCTTCCTCATGGGGTTGCATGTCCTTAAGTCATTTCCCAATTATGGTGACCCTAATGTGAACCTATCACAAGGTTTTCTTGGTAAGATTTGTTCAAAGGCTATTTGCCTTCCTCTGAGGCTGAGAGAACATGAATTGCCTATGTTTGCCCAGTGGGTTTCCATGGCTGAGCAGGGACCACTACACTATGCTGACTGTCTAGAGCAGTGGTTCTCAACCTGTGGGTCCCCAGATGTTCATGGACTTCAGCTCCCAGAAGCCCTGAGCATTGACCATAGTGGCTGGGGCTTCTGGGAGCTGAAGTCTGCGAACATCTGGGGACCCACAGGTTGAGAACCACTGGTCTAGAGAGCTTTACCTACAGATGGTTACCCAGCTTCAGCTTGAGGAGCCCACTGACCATTTACACAATTTCTCTCAACATCAAGACATTACTTCCAATGTTCAACCACATCTGTTAGATCTAATCCTGTCCTTTGGAACAAAGGAGAACAGATGTTTGTCCTCATCATTGTGATTGCCCTGCAGTATTTTTGCTTTGTCAGGAAAATTCAAGTCAAGAGCTCAAAGTGTGAGAAAAACCCACCAGAAACAGAGAGACATCTATTTGCAATGTTTCTTGTCATCCCAAAGCCCATTGCAACGGCAGCTACTGGCTTCCATGCCAGTAGGGCAGTGAATCCATTCCATGTTTTTGCTTAAACTTGAAAGGAGCTATCCAAGGTACTGAACCCTGTCCTCAAATAAGTTCTGCTTCTTGAACAGCTCTTTTAAAATATAGTCAGAGAACACAGAGAGAGTTCACTGTACCATTAACAGAGGAGCCACTAGCTGCCAACAGCCATGTTGGTTGAGAGTTTCTGGGAGCTGTAATCTAAAAAACCCATCTTGCCAATATCTTCTCAGAACTCAGCACTGGAACCTTCTAAAAATATCTATCCAGTGGCACGTGAAACTGGAGAAACAAAGTGTCTCTGTGTGCCCCTGGGGAGTCTTAAGACTGTAAATATTTATGACTCAAGAGAAGAATCTCCATGTGATTATGATTTCAGTAAGGCCTTTGACAAAGTACCTCATGACATTCTTGCAAAGAAACTAGTAAAATGTGGGCTAGACAGGGCTGCTTTTAGGTGGATTGGTAACTGGTTGACTAACTGAACCCAAAGGGTACTCATCAATGACTGCTTTTCATCCTGGAGAGAAGTGACTAGCGGGGTGCCACAGGGTTCTGTCCTGGGCCCAGTGCTGTTCAGTATTTTTATGAACAACTTGAATGAAGGAATAGAGGGCATGCTCATCAAATTTGCAGATGACACCAAATTGGGAGGGGTTTCTAATACGCCAGAGGACAGGATCAAAATTCAAAATGACCTGGATAGATTGGAGAGCTGGGCCAAGGCTAACAAAATGAAATTCAACAGAGAGAAGTGTAAGGTCCTACACTTAGATAGAAAAAATGGAATACAGAAATATAAGGTGGGGGACACGTGGCTGGATAGCAGTACATGTGAAAGAGATCTAGGAGTCTTCATAGACCACAAACTGAACATGAGTCAGCAGTGTGATGCGGCAGCCAAGAAAGCCAATGCAATTCTCGGCTGCGTCAATAGGAGTATGGTGTTTAGATCGAGGGAGGTGCTGGTACCACTCTACTCTGCTTTCGTTAGACCTCATCTTGAATCCTGTGTCCAGTTCTGGGCACCCCAATTCAAGAAGGACGTGGTCAAGCTGGAGCAAGTCCAGAGGAGGGCGACCAAAATGGTGAGAGGCCTGGAAGCCATGACTTAGAGAACTGGGTATGTTTGGTCTGCAGAAGAGAAGGTTAAGAGGGGACATGATAGCCATGTTTAAATATTTGAAGGGATGCCATGTAGAGGAAGGAGAGGGCTTGTTTTCTGCTGCTCCAGAGACCAGGACAAGGAGCAATGGATTCGAGCTGCAGGAAAGGAGATTCCACCTGAACCTCAGGAAGAACTTCCTGACAGTCAGGGCTGTCCGGCAGTGGAATCTGCTGCCTTGGAGTGTGGTAGAGTCTCCTTCTTTGGAGGTTTTTAAGTAGAGGCTACTTAAGTAGAGGCTACTATCTGTTGGGAGTGCTTTGAGGATGTTCCTGCATGGCAAGGGGTTGGACTGGATGGCCCGTGTGGTCTCTTCCAACTCTACATTTCTATGATTCTATGATTCTATGAACCTCAACATTTCTCATTTTAGAAAGCAACTATCAGCTCAAACTTTGAAGAAAGAGAATTAGAACAGAATGATACGTACAGCAATATCACAAGGCACCAGCTTCCTACCACAGTCTAAAGACAGAAGTGGGGCTGCCATACCTTTGGAGGCTTGACCAAAATAAAAACAAACACATGCACACAAAGTCCTCTTTGCACAGGGAAAGCTGACATATCAATCAGGGAAGAAGGCTTTAGACAACATTTTCCACTAGCATTCTAGTTTCTGTGTAGGGCTTTGAAGTATTTTAGGTGGGTGGGTATTCCAACATACAACTCCTCAAAGTAAGGGGCAGACAATTATGGAAGGCTGGGGCTACACTTAGTACTTCAGAAGATCTTGGAGGGCTGCTCAACCTGTTAAAAAAGTTTTTTTTTTTTGCCCAAAAATTCCCTCTAGATGAGTGAGGAGCAGTTTTGCCATATTTTCGGGCTCCCCTGGGAGATCCCTAGGAAAGAACTTTTGTAGCAACAGGAAATGACTGGAAGTTACTTCCTATTCACTTCTTTTTTTCTTTTTTCCTATGGGGGCCATAAAAATGGCCCTGAGGCACATGCAGCCTGAGAGCCAACCACTGCCCACCCCTATTCTAAGCAGACCACAAAATGAAGCCATTTTAGAAAAATCCCCTCCTACTGCAAGATGCTGCTGAACATATAGTTGAACTGTTTGTCTTACTTCTGCTCAACAAGTAGTTAACTGCTTATTTTTTGAATGCTTCTTGTCCTGTCTCATCTACCTTTGCACATCTGATGGCTTTTCTGCCTTCGGGATGCCTGAGGGTGGCTTGGCTTCAGCCACCCATTTCTATGATATCGGGAGCGGAAATGCTTCCTTGCATGACCATCCTAACCCCTTGGCTGGATTTCCTATTGCAGCTCCAGCTCTCGAGGACTTTGCCCTCTGGCGTTTCCTATTCTGGTTGAGTACTGCATGTCCAAGGAATTATTCAGTGAACTCTGCCATTCTAACCAGCCTTTGCACAGATTTACAAGTAATAAAGCATGCACACTTTCAGCTAGCGCAGTGTTTCTCCCCACCTCCAACGCACACACTTTGTGTAACAATGGTTGGGGTTGCAACAGGACAGTATAAGAGGATACAAAGGTTTCCAAGTCAGAGACCTTTCTCTTTTTCTTTCCCTCCAGTCTTTCCTTTCTGCCATAATCTGTTAGTGTGACCAGGAAAGAAAATGATCAGAGGTGCAGCTATGGAAAGTGGGGGATGACAGTATTGGTTCCCAAATAAGAATCTAACCCTTCCAAGAAATTTTCCTTCATTCCTCAAATTTCTATCAATGCAGTAGCCTAAAACGTCAATAGAGCATTTAGAAATAGAGTTTAGGCATCAAAAGAAAACCAGCAGGCACAGACGCAGAAAATAGTAGAGTTCTTAGATGCGAAGAATTTTTAACATCTTTCTCTTTGCAATGCTAGAAATTTATGTCTTAAAAAAGGCATCTCTGATGCCCAAACTTTTGCAGGTGAAAACCTGGGTGCATGTGAACAAGTGACACCAGAGTTTGATCAAGATGTAAAAGTTATTAATGACGAAGAACACAGAAGCTAGGACAGGTTGCGGCAGTTTGCTTTTGCCTGAGCCCACTGGGAATGTCAAGATCTTACCCCTCCTCCCGTGCCCTGTTGCATTAATGGAGTGCAAACTATTTCCGTATTTTGAACTCAATCTGCAGCAACAGCAGTAAGCTGAGGATAAAAGAGAAGCAGAAAGAGGAGAGAGAAATTAGGACATTTTAAAAGAAGCTGAGAAAGTGGGATAACAAAATATTACAGTCATCCCTCCACATTTGCTAGGGTTAGAGGCACAGGACCCCTGTGAAAGTAGAAAAAGTGTGAATAACTCTAGGTCAGTGGTTCTCAACCTGTGGGTCCCCAGATGTTTTTGGACTTCAGCTCCCAGAAGCCCTGAGCATTGACCATAGTGGCTGGGGCTTCTGGGAGCTGCAGTCCACAAACATCTGGGGTCCCACAGGTTGAGAACCACTGCTCTAGGTCCTCCCAAACCATATTTAACACACAAAAACGTATGATCACCATATTCAACCTACCATGGATTCCTTTGAGGCATGGGGGTTCCTTCACAAGGCAGAAGTGGGAGATTGGTGGGGCTTACTGCCGCTTCCACTGCTACCTCACGCCATTTTTAGGAGGGACTTCCAAGCCTCGTTCACAGTTTCTCAGTCTCACGAGGCTTGCAGTGCCTATTAAAAATGGCATAGGGAGGCAGCAGAGATGATAGCAAATAATCTGTGAATAATCAAATCTGCAACAGTGAAACCCACAAACGTGGAGGCTGACTGTAATTGGTACTCTCTTTGCCAAATTGGGATAACTGGAGGGTGTGCTCTCCTGGCTCTAACATGGCTCAGGGGTGGCCTAAAAACATGGCAGAAATGCTCCCACGTCCTCTAAAAGGTGTTTGGTAGCATTTTGTGGCCAATACTTTTTTTGAAAAACATTTTTGATCCACAGGGAGCCCAGGTGGCCACCAAAACAGTCTTGGGGCGCAGGGCACACGTGGCCTGAGACCTGTCTTTTCCCCACCACTGGGCTAGAGAAAACTCTACAATGGCTATGAGCTGCAGGACTGGCTAAAAACATTTTGCTTCAAAAGCCAGACCAACAAATGATGCTCCCACCCTCCAGTGCACCCAAGTCACTGTGCAAAGTATTCAAAGCCAGCTAAATTATTTTGGCAAAAGAGGCAGAACATCCCATGAGTACCTCTTCCCATCCCTGGCAGTGCAAACACAATAAAGCAAAAGATCAAGCAACTAGCAGTTTGTTGGCCTTTCATGGAACACAAAATTCACCGCCTGAGGTGGCCAGATCCCTCTGTCTAATGGTAGAGCTGGGCCTGTTGAACTCTCAAACAATCTTTGAACTCAGCACACAGAGGAACTGTAGCAGAGCTTTTTGATGTGAAAACTTGAATTCCTGGGAGTGTCAAGGACTGTGTTCTCTAACAGTGTGTTTTTTTTTTAAAAAAAAAGGTTCACAGAAATATTGTACAAATAATTCATATATTGAGGTGGCTGGCTCTCCCTTCAGCTAAACACTAAACTGCAACTTCAAAGGCCACTTGAGTATATTTAGCTTTCAAAACCTTGTTCCTCTTTACTACTATTTCAAAATGTGTTGTGTTGGAAAGAGCAACCATTTATTTAAATCTTTGGATTACAGAGTCGACGGCAAAGTAATAAACCAAGGAGAAGCTGATAATAAGAAGAGACTCACCTTTCAATATGCATTTAAAGAATTCCTGTGATATTTTTCTCCCGGGCTGTTCATTGCAATGCTGGAAGAAGATTAATCTATAATTCCTGAGAGATGCCACGATAATTCAGGCAGCATGATTGGCAACACTATCTTTCTTTTTATTATTTTTTTTTTCTCCCAGTGCGAAAAAGTAGCAGCCATTTTTGGAGTTGTATGATAAGCCAGTGAGCATTTAGAGGTGAACTTTTTAAAA
This sequence comes from Iguana delicatissima, assembly GCA_948472985.1. Lineage (NCBI taxonomy): Eukaryota > Metazoa > Chordata > Lepidosauria > Squamata > Iguanidae > Iguana > Iguana delicatissima. The sequence goes on from CAOKZL010001811.1 coordinate 57,005, forward strand.
AAAGAACGTTTCTCATTTCTTCCATCTGGCCATGTTTCCATCCCTTTCTCTGACACCTGTTTTAATTTATTTTAAATCAATTACTTCATTGTTATGTGATGGGCAGTTTGCATTGACAAACATGGTAAAGAACTGGCATTTGTGGTAGATTGTAGTTGTTTCCTCTGGACCCGTGTCAGATAATTTCTGTATGGACAGTGACATCCATTTTGAGAACGAGGTGGCCATTTTGAAGAGCAGTCTGAGAGAAGAAGGGGGAGACATCTTGGACCACCTTCTTTGTCCAAAGCCCTGGTCTTATTATTCTGATCTTATTATTGTGCTTATTCTGAGCCTGATCTTATTATTGTGAAGAGACATTTCTATACCATGAAGTATTTTACCTTCTGGATGAAGAAGATACTCCCATTTGCTGGCATATAAGACTCACTTTTTCACCAAAAAGTAGTGTTTGAAAACAAGGTGTGTCTTACTCACCAGCAAATAGTATTTGCTGACGTATAAATGGGGTACGTCTTATACACCGGTACTTACTTCCCAGATAGAAAGATGGTTGCCTCTTAAGAAATACATTTCTCAAGTTCTTCTGAAGTAATATATCTGATTTTTTTCTGGTTCTTTGTACAGCACCAGATAGAAGGAATGCACCACACAAAATACGGACAAAAGCATGATACATAAAGCATCAGTTACAAAGTAGTGGACAAAGTACACTGCTCAAATGTCAAAGAAGTCCAAGGCCATTCCCACCCTACATTGTTATAGTGCTATTATTGCACTTTCAACATCCTGTGGAATTCTGGGGTTTGTAGTTTACTGAGGCCCAAGAGCTCTCTGGCTGAGAATTCTAAATGCCCCTCCCTAATCTGCAAATCCCAGGATTCCATAGGATGTTGAAAGTGGAATAATAGCACTATAAGAGTATAGGGTGGAAATGGCCTAAGAAATGAGACTACACAGACAGACAGACAGATTTTTTCAAGACAGTGCTCTTGCCCTGAGATTCCTTCTCTCTGCCTGAGGACCAGAGAATAAAGATCAGGCCCTGAGATCTAGTAACCTTACCATGAGAGCAGGAAAATGTGACCAGGATATACGCTTGACTGCACAATAATTATAGAATTTTGATACCATTTAAACTGTCATTGGTCCGTTCTGGGGAATCCTTGGGTTTGTAGTTCTGATAGGTGCAGAATTCTATCACAAAAACTACAGATCACAGGATTCTGTCAGATGGAGCCATGGTAGTTAATGTGGTATCAACTGTTACAAATGCACAGTATAGACACATTCCAGATGACCTGTGTATCTGCTGACTAGATGTTAAATGTGGGTGGGTAAATTTAAACATCCTACTCTACTTTGTGAGGGTTTTGTCTTTCAGACTGGCCTTGCAACAGACAACTCTTGCAACAAAAAATGCATTTACACAGAGGAGTGTTCTCTGTATGTGACAGCCCATTTTGAAATCACAGCAGTATAACGTTAGTACAACTGGCACAGCGGCTCTCGCAAATGTGAATTTATCCAAAGCTAAGAAATCCTAGTTTTGGAGATTACAGTTTAACAGAATCCCCCTTGCCACCCTGGACATTCTGGGAGTTGTACTTCCCCCAAATAACATTTCCAGATTCTAAGTTTGCCACAGTTCCTCTCCATTCTGAGACCATGCATGCGCAAGTGGGAAGCTGTCTGTCTGTCTGTGTGTTGTTGTTTTCAATCATATGGCTAATTACCATTCCAGCTGCTGCACACTGGGGATCCCAGGGGCCGGGCGCTGACAAAGAGCACTTTCCACTCTCCAAGGATAGAGTCCAGATGGCGGCTCGGCTCCAGCAACACATTATAACCTCATAAGCAGCAGAACCCTGGAGATAGGAGGAGGAGGAGGAGGAGAGGCCTGATGCAGCCAGCAATGTGTTACACAGGGGCAAGAGAATGCCTCACGTCCCAATTGCCTCCTGTGGGGTTTGCACCACCAGGCCATGGAGTCGAGCAGCTTAGTGCAAGCCGTTTCTGCTCCTTGTAAAGCTCAGCACTGCAGGAATTAGTGGGGGACGGGCTGGTCCCAAGGAACTCAAGATTAGAGCCATGCAGAAAAGTAAAATGATTAAGAAGGAAACATTAATTAATCCGCTTTGCTGGTGACTGAGTCCTTTGGTGGAAGCTGCCTGACTCACAGCCAAGCCACCGATCACAAGCCGTTCTGAGGATTCCATTCGCTGACTGCAGCAGCTTAATCCCCATTGATTTCTGCAAACGTTGCTGAGGAGGGAGCCAAAATCCAAGGTCACTGTAGGGAGCTCCTCTCCTCCTCCTCAAATACTGCAAAGGAAAGAAGGAAGGAGGGAAGGAAGGAAGGAAGGAAGGAAGGAAGGAAGGAAGGAAGGAAGGAAGGAAGGAAGGAAGGAAGGAAGGAAGGAAGGACAGCTCCATACACAAGCTTCCATGCCTATTATCAGGCAAATTAAAGCAGGCTCATCTTGCCTTTTGCCTCTTTTGCTGGCTTCTAGAAAGACCCAGATCCATCCAAAGCGGGCCAATCTTGGCCTTGGATTTGATGTCCTTATTGTTGTTGTGGTATGCCTTCAAGTCGTTTCTGACTTATGGCAACCTATCGTGGTTTTCAGCTTATGGCAACCTATCATCAACCTATCAAACTCCTATCATGGAGTTTTCTGGGGTTGAGAGTGTGTGATGTACTCTGTGGGTTTCCATTGCTGAGTGGTGAATTGAACCCTGGGCCATTTCAGCCCTATACTCTTATTGTGCTATTATTCCACTTTCATCATCCTATGGAATCCTGGGGTTTGCAGTGTAGAGAGGGGCATTTTGGATTCTCAGCCAGAGAGCTCTTTGGCCTCAGTGAACTACAAACCCCAGAATTCCACAGGAAAGCAGCACTGTAACAATATAATGCAGAAATGACCCTGGTCTCCAGGGTCATTATCGAATGCTCAAAGCACTACATCACACCGGCGCTCATTTGATATCCTAGCCTTCCCTATTCACACAGCAAAATCCATGCACAATTCTCTGCTCCTGCTCTGCTCCTTTTCACCACCTGCTGTTTCTTGTTTCCTTGGCTGCCCACCATTTCTGATTAGATATGCATTCACATCTGTAGGTGGATTGCCTCAAAATGGCAGCCAGATGGGTTGGTAACAGGTGGCATCAAGTGAGAGACGAAATGGATGGTGCCAGAGCAGATCTCGAGTGGTGGGAGGGCATGGCAGAAACAGAAAGGGGTCTCAGATGGCTGTAACCTCCCCCACTCTGCCACAATCCTACCCTCAATGCTGAGACATAGTCCAGTTGTGTGGAGAAGCGGGGCAATTTGGCCACCAGGCTCAGTGACTGTTTATCTTGGCAAGAAGAAGCAGAATGGAGACGTCCCTTTCCTACACAACTAGATTATGCTTCAGCGCTGCTTACCATGTTATAGTGCCATGGGAACTGTTGGTTTCTATGTCTGTGGAGCAGCGAATCCGCTCTGAGTTTTAGTCTGAACTTTAAAAATGCTAGACAAGGTCTTGAACGCTATCCCCTTCAAAGAGTTTCAGAACCTTGGAGAGCTCCCCAAAGTTACTTTTAAATGCTTGTTTCTGTTACTACTAATCTATTCCTGCAATTTGTTCTGTTGAGATGTAACCTGTTACCATTACAAACATACCTCAGTTAACAAAGCTGATGTGTTCCTGGGCTGTACTGCTTTACAGAAACTTTGGCACCAGAGGTAGAAATAATATGGAAAGAGTAGGGATAGGTTCCTATACCACAAAAGAGAAGAGCAGTCCAACATGTTTCAGCACACTTTTTATTTAAAACTAACATCATGCACATATGAAATGAAGCTATAGAATCATAGAATCATAGGAATGTAGAGTTGGAAGAGACCACATGGGCCATCCAGTCCAACCCCCTGCTATGCAGGAACATTCTCAAAGCATTCCCGACAGATGGCCACCTAGCCTCTGCTTAAAAACCTCCAAGGAAGGAGACTGCACTACACTCCAAGGCAGCATATTCCACTGCCGTGTACCTTCAGGTTGTTTCTGACTTATAGTGACTCTTAAGGAGAACCTATCATGGGGTTTTGTTGGTGAGATTTGTACAGAGGCGGTTTGTCCTTGCTGTCCTCTCAGGCTGAGAGAGTATGACTTGCCCAAAGTCATCCAGTGGATTTCCAATGGCCGAGTGGGGATTTGAACCCGGTTCTCCCAGTGTTCTCATCAAACACTCAAGACCACTATACCACACTGGCACAAGCCTTGCATAGATAAACACAAACATATTGAATCTTCCAGAGACAACTTGAACGCTTCTTCCAAAATGCATCTCAGAATGATTTTTTTTTCTTTCAACAGCCTCCACTTTTCTTATGATTTACATTTAGGTGGCAAAACTTATAGATCTATGTTTTATTTCAATCTGTCAGGGGTAGCAGATGAGGCAGGCCAATCCGCTTTCTCCTTTTCTTGCTCTTCACACATGCTCAGCAAATGGTTCTGGAGGCAGCTATCTTGCCCATTGTATGTAATCACCCACAGCTCCCATAAGATCACCAAGAGCAGAATTCTGTTCTTTCCCAGATCAAACTTTATTGCATTGTTTACTGTAGACATGCTGCTGCAACCCAGCACTGAAAGTCTGTTTTTCTCAAGCCCTTCATCATCGTCCCAATGCCGATGCTGGAAAAAAAGCCCTGCTATCTAGATGGAAAGCCAGGAGAGAAGGAGCTGGGCTCCCGCAAGAGACTTTGCTAAGGGAGGTATCCCTGTACCCATTAAAACTTAGTCATTACATGGACATTCAATTCAATTAGAAGAATGGGAACAGAGCTGGAAAAGGACACAGAAATTTACAATGGCTCAGAACCTTAAAGAGAACTATTTCAGATTGTTTCATAGATGGTACATGACATCAAATAAATTAAAAAAGATTTACAATACAGGTACGGGAGTGTGTTGGAAACGTCAGAAAGAGATTGGAACAATATTTCACATGTGGTGGTCCTGTCCCAAGGCAAAGAAATATTGGAGTGAAATACATAAAAAGATGTGTGAAACATTGAAGGTTCAATTTGTAAAAAAACCGGAATTGTATTTGTTAAACATGACAAATGTACTTGAAAACACCAATATTAAGAGACGTTGGAGAATATTACTGTATATGATAACGACAGCTCGAATAGAATATGCTAAAATGTGGAAATCTCGGCAAATACCCACAATAGAACAATGGTGGGGGACATTTATAGAAAACAGAAATGCAGATATTGTTTCTCAGAGATTAAAGGGGAAATCGGACGATCAGATAAAAGCAGAATGGCAAAATGTAATGGGTGATTGCTGGGAACCGCCAAGTAAAAATGACTGAAATAAGGTAGGGAAATAACAGGAGGTTAACAGTAACATAACATATTGGAAGAGGGAAATGCATGATCAAACATGTATGATGAACATTGTATTGTGATACACTAATGTAACAAGTGGATAGAATTTCAGATAATGAAAACTAGATCAAAAATATTTCATGTAATATTACAAGTTAAAATGTATGTTTTTTTATTGGTGAAACTTAATAAAATTATATATTAAAAAAAAAGAAAACTTAGTCATTACAGTGGTTATTCTGCTGCTCCTTACTTTTCTATTATTTTCCATTGCTTTTCTGAGAGACAGACAGAAAGCAATGCTAGAATCCATCAGAGAACAGCATAAAACATGGAACACTCCTGTTGAAATGCTTCCAAAAATGCCCTTCAAAAGTAATGTTTGAAAGTAACCAGAAACTATGGCTGAGATCTTATATCATGCTTGCGTAATGTAACCTTACACTCACATAGTTAAATGGTGGTTGTGCTATAGCGTGTTTCTGCTGAATACCAGCCTTGTGCAACCAATTGCATATCTGCAAATGTGCTTGCTGTTTTTGCTATCCCAGTGACTCAAACTGTACCCTGAAGGTACTGTTGAATACTTAGATTCCACTCAAGAATACGTAATTGCATCTGTAATGGTAACATTTGAGGAATTCCACTTACACAACTGTCAACTGAATACAGATGTTACGGCATGGTCAAAAAAAAAAAGTACAACCACATGCATAAGGGAACAAATGTATACATAAAATGTTAAGAGGATCCAGTCTGTATACCTCATCTGTATACATCATACCAATCAAGTAACTTTTCTCTCCCTTGTTACTCATACTTCTGACTTAAATGTAACTGTATTACACCTTGGTTACTCCCAAAATGTCTAAGGAAAACAGAGCTTTTAAACTCTGGATCCTGGGCAAGTGTGCACCACCTGTTTGGCCCTGAGGATCATGTACGATGCAGATTCTGGGCTCCAGGTTTGCATACATGTGTCTGGATATACTCTCCTTCTCATTAAAACCAGCAACACTAACAATTTAGAAAATATAACTGGAACATATTGATAATCATTTCGTCGTAAATCTGCATGGCAAAAATGTACCAACCCCCTCCACACACAAAAAAACCCTCAATAAAACAATCCCAGTACTACTATATAAACAAAAATAATCCAAGACAGAGAAATATAACAATAACTCAAAGCAGCACTTTTTAGTTCAATTCTAATTTGTACCATGTGCTGAGATGACTCTATTGTGTTGCCTTCAACATTGTGGGGAAACAAACAGCTGCCTAGAGTCATCGACAACTATTTTCTTTCCATCAGCATGGGTGTCTTTGTAGAGATGAATGACTCAGTCTATTTTCAGCTTGTCTCAGTTTTGCAAATAATTATTTATAAGTCCATTCTGGTCTGTTTCCTCATCAAACTGTGAGTTTGTTTTTAAAAATGCATGGCATTACATATGTATTCCATCTTAAAACATGCATTTCTGCACACATTTTGGTGCTCTGAACTGAGAAATCTATTGCAAAATTCAGGGAAGTGCAAAAATGAAGACAGCTACATTCCAATCTACGCATTAGCTCAGAAAGTACAAGTCATGTTAATTCAGATAAAAATGCGGACCAGACAAAATCTTTGAGCATCCCTAAGTCTATGTAGCTGGAGGCATGATCACTTTCTATTATTCTTACACTTTTTTGTTTTGTTCTCTAACATTCATAGGCCACCTTGGGTGACTTAAGAACAGAGATGGGCAATCATTTTGACAATGAGGAGCTATATATGAGGCCAGATAGCAAGTGGTGGGAAACACATATACATGAGCATGCATGTAAACATCTCCCTCCAATGACCAGTGGAAGCTGGTGGCTCTGGTAACAGTGAGACAATCGGTCTGCTCTAGGTTTCAGTTCAAACTTTAGAAGAATCCTTGCAGAGCTTCCTTAAAGTTTGGTCTAAAACTTGGATTCACCACCCCCCTGACACTGAAGCCGCCAGCTTCCACTGGACCAAAGTCCTTATGCTGAGGAGAACTGCCTAGCTGCAGTGAAAAGAATCCTTGGGGATAAAGGACTTCTCAATTCATTTTAATAGATTTCTTTCAGAAGTCTCTCATGAGCTACAGCTGAATCTTAGGCACTCCTGCTAAAAAGCCTCAGTTCCAAGCTGGAGAGTCTGCTGGAACAACATCTGTACATCAACTCTGGTTCCAGTATATATCTCACTTTTGTCAGAACTTGGGAAAATTACATTTTTTTGGAGGATAGGGGACTGAAACTTTCAGAATCCTCAGCTCAACATGGTTGCTTTGCCATTGGCTAAACTGGCTGTGGGATTCTGAGAACTGTAGTCCAAATAAGTGACATTTCCAAGCTCTGCCATTCCCTATTTAGCTCTTCTTCCAGTTGAACTCCTGTAAGGAAACCTTGGACTGGAGTAAGTAACCTTTGCCCATGCCTTTAACTGACTCCTTCCCTGCTCCTGCATTCTCAAACTTTTGGTGGTCTAGATCCCGAATTGTCTTGTTATCAGTTTGTTGCCTGAATGTTCTGGACTCTCTAAGAAACCTATTGGTCATGACTTTGGGCCAGTATATGCCCACTGAGACTACACAGACCACTCTAAAACTGGGACAATGTGTGATTTCTTCTTTTGGTTTACTCAGAAGGCCAAGCTTCTCCTCAATCCCTTATCATTATTTCAGGAGGATGACCAAGATTTCAGCAGCAGCAAGATTATAGAGGTATGAGGAGGCTAAAACACATCGACTCTGCATCGGTCCAGATGAAGATGCCATTTCTCTCCCATTAATTGCAAGTTACAGCGATCTCAACTTGGTCAGGATCATGGCTATCCAAGGGGCTGAATCTCTTTTGGGACTAGACTAGCCATTTAGATAGACCTTTCAAAGTCTGGATTAAAACCTGGAATGGATTTGCCATGCCACTGGCATTGAAGCTATTGACTGCTCCTGCTCTATGTGCTACAGTAAACTCCATCAACAGCACTCTCCCAGTGTTACTTATACTGCCCCTGAAAAAGTAGTCTTTTTCTTGCTGCCCATGCTACAGATCATTAGCTGGGATGGCAGAACAGGTAGGTGGTCCTCCAGGGCTTCTAGGACACAGAGGGAGCAACTGAGAGCAGCAAGTTGCCCATCTGTGGCTTATGGAGATGAAAATAAACTTACTGTAAAGCAACAAGACACAGTCAGTTTAACAGTATCATAAATCCACAAGTCATTTCAAACAAAGGAAAAGACACTTGGCAAGAACAAATCAATTTCCAACTGAGAGCGGAGAAATCAAACTCAGAGCTAAAACAATATAAAATGCTAACACACTTAAACACAATAGTTGGAATCCCACAACCTTCCAGATGTCGTTTGACTGCAGCTCCCAGCAGCCCAAGCAGGCATGGTGAATTATGAGGAAAGCTGAGAGTTGCATTCCAACAATATCTGGAAGGATGAAGGATTCCCAATGCTGCTTTAGAATTTCTGGGGATGATGAGCATGATGGTGATGATGCTCTTGCTGCCAAGAAGAACAAAGTCTTCTTGGCAGCAAGAAAGGCATTGAAATGGCAGAAAACTGTAGAAAAGTTATTTTAAACCAAAAACATAACTTTTTCAAGCCAGGCTTCTTTGGTGAAGGCATTCCCCAGCCAAGAGCTATACTATAGGAGGTTAGGACCTTGGTCTCTTAACTTTCATGTCGTCTTCATTCTAGGACTGTAAGAATTAGGATTTGATCCTTTGGAGATGATGAATGTAGTGCTTTAAGAACAGGCCGTAGATGGGTCTAGTTGCGTGTAAAGCTCTGCTAGACAGAAATCTTTACCCCCTGCCTTGTGCACAGAACCCACCTGTCTCATGCTGGGATATTGTTCCGTGGCCATTTTGTGGTCTGGGTAAAGTAGGGTAGCAGTGACAAGGCAGCATCCATCTCTATTTCTAGTGCTGGACACACAGATGTCCTTATCCTCCCAGATCTTTGGAGGACTCCTAGAAGATCTGGGAAGATAGCTTGTCTTTCATGCGTCTGTATGAACACATCCAGATGCTGCCTGGCCATACCCACTCTCCCCTGGCAATTAAATGGCTATGTGTGAGTTGCACAGCATCAGGCGGGCGGATTACATGGGCAGAGCATCACTGCGTAAAGTAGACAGCAGATACCTCCTTCAGTAATGATTTCTAACAGACATGTGAAATCATAATTTGAGATTATGCCTGTGTGTGTCACCAACAGGATCCCAGCCTAGAACTTCTGTAGGTTGTTGCTATTTTCTCCCTGCAGGAGGTGACATCAGTTCTGGTGAAGAGCAAACAAACTCTTCTGTTTAGATCACCAAGGTGCATATTCTGTACATCGCCGGTCTAGGAAGACTTGCAATGTTCCTCTCTCAGTTGTCCTAGCTGTCATTTCATCATGTGGCATTGTTCAGACAGGCAGTGTGTAAAACATGGGTAGGAATCATATGGCCTTCAGATGTCACAAAGATAGAAAGGAATCATAGAATCATAGAAATGTAGAGTTGGAAGAGACCCCAGGGGCCATCCAGTCCAACCCCCTGCCATGCAGGAACACCCTCAAAGCACTCCCGACAGATGGCCATCCAGCCTCTGCTTAAAAACCTCCAAAGAAGGAGATTCCACCACACTCCAAGGCAGCAGATTCCACTGCCGGACAGCCCTGACTGTCAGGAAGTTCTTCCTGAGGTTCAGGTAGAATCTCCTTTCCTGCAGCTTGAATCCATCGCTCCTTGTCCTGGTCTCTGGAGCAGCAGAAAACAAGCCCTCTCCCTCCTCTATATGGCATCCCTTCAGATATTTAAACATGGCTATCATGTCCCCTCTTAACCTTCTCTTCTGCAGACTAAACACACCCAGCTCTCTAAGTCTATCCTCATAGGGCATGGCTTCCAGGCCCCTCACCATTTTGGTTGCCCTCCTCTGGACTTGCTCCAGCTTGACCATGTCCTTCTTGAACTGGGGTGCCCAGAACTGGACACAGGATTCAAGATGAGGTCTAACCAAAGCAGAGTAGAGTGGTACCAGTAGCTCCCTCGATCTAGACACCATACTCCTACTGATGCAGCCGAGAATTGCATTGGCTTTCTTGGCTGCCGCATCACACTGCTGACTCGTGTTCAGTTTGTGGTCTATTAAGACTCCTAGATCCCTTTTGCACATACTGCTATCCAGCCATGTGTCCCCCATCCTATATTTCTGTATTCCATTTTTTCTACCTAAGTGTAGGACCTTATACTTCTCTCTGTTGAATTTCATTTTGTTAGCTGTGGCCCAGCTCTCCAATCTATCCAGGTCATTTTGAATTTTGATCCTGTCCTCTGGCGTATTAGCAACCCCTCCCAATTTGGTGTCATCTGCAAATTTGATGAGCATGCCCTCTATTCCTTCATCCAAGTCGTTGATGAAGATATTGAACAGCACTGGGCCCAGGACAGAACCCTCTGGCACCCTGCTAGTCACTCCTCTCCAGGATGAAATCTTTTAGGACCTTTGAGACTAACAGAGAGAAAGAAATTTCTAGCATGAGCTTCTGTGGGCTCTGCAGACAAGATATGGTTAGATCTTCAGATGTTGTCAGAATGCAGTTCTAAGCATTTGTTGTCATTGGCTATTGTTACCCTGCGAATTGGGGGTCCCAGGAGGGATGCCCAAATAACCAAAACAAACTAAGCAAAGATGGGGAAATTAGCTGGAGCACTCTCTTGGCTAACGAGAGGCAGGGCAACGCAGCAGGATCTTTTACCCAAAGTATACAGCGTCAGGTCAGGGAGGAGGCAAATGGTTCAAACAATAATTAAGATTTATTAAACAGACAGTAAAGAAAAACACAAACACACTCCTAACTAGAAAAGGAAAATAGAATTTGAGGGGAATGGGTGATACGCCACCTGTCCTGCAGTCTTGGAGAAGCCTGATTAAAGAGGAAGAAACCCGGTATGGCAACCGAGGGGAATCTGCTGAACCAAGCAGCAGCAAGGCAAGTGAAGTTCGGGCGATTCAGCGAGAGTTCCAAAGAGCTCTCAAAAGCGGGGGATTTTTATAAGGGAAACAACAACCGCAGGTTAGTCTGGTCTTGGGTGAAAACAATAAGTTTTGGGTTGGAGACAAAGCCTCCGAAAGGTCAGAATTTGCATGATTGAGTTAAAGTCCGAACTGACAATAGTATAGCCGGTATGTAAATGCGGCTAACTCGGCAGTTGAGTACCTAGCTCGCCAGGGTGTCCTCTCGGGGCAGAGGATTTCTTTGTAGCAGCGTGCATACGTAATGAGGGTGTTTGTTTCAGGAGGTCCCCTAAAGCAGATCTGGCAATATCTGGCTCAACTTGGTGGGAGCAGCAAGTAACAGCCATGCCTAGCTTCGCGCTTGTTCGGCGGGCCTCACAAACACTTGGCTGGTGAGTAGGGCCGAATTATGATATCAAATGATATCTTTGACTCACTAAAGGCCAGGCCAGTACACGGTGGTAACACTATGTTGGCTAGAGGGTGCCGGGAGCTGCAATCCAACAAAATCTGGAGGTCTGCATAATTCCCACCAATGGTGTAGAGCAGTGCTTTTCAGGTTTCTGATGTGAGAAACTGGCAATTATTGTTTTTCAATCTTTTGCCTGATGAAGAAGCCACTGCAGCTTCGAAAGCTTGCATGATATATTTTGTGCATTTTGATTGGCCAATGAATGTATTGTTCTTTTGTTGATTTTGGATTTTGTTTTATTTTGCTGCATGGCCAAAATCGCTACCCTTGGATATGTACACTACGTCTGAAGATTTCAAACCGCCCATCTGCTTGTCCAGGCCTTGGTTGTCTCATGCCTAGATTATTGTTAACAGTTCACTGGCAAGTTTGTCTTCCTTCTTCCTCTGGTTTTAATTCAGAACAATGCTGTCCAGGTTATTCAAATCTGCCAAAATATTCATGGTCATTGGCTATGCTGGCTAAGGCTGCTGGGAGCTGCAGTCCATAGATCCCTTCACTTGCTACCAGTTCAGGTCAGGGCTTCTTTCAAACTTTTGGTCCTGGTATTTAAACCTTTGTGTTCTAACCTCCCTCAGTACCTTGCAGCTTGGCTTGTATGGTACGTTCTATCTAGGAATTTGAGATCTACAGGCAAAGGATTATTGTCTGTCCCACCAACACATGCAGCTCTGTCAAGGCTGCAAGCCTTTTAAGATCTGGCTCTGCATTTGTGGAACGGTCTTCCTTTAGACCTCTGGCTGGAGGAGGATTCACCTGGTTTTTGTAAATGGCTGAAGACCTTCCTCTTTGACTCACCATCTTAACCCACTGAGTTGTGTTTAAGGTCCTGAAATGGGTAGCAACTGGTCAGGTGTTGGGGATTTCATACCATGTATTCTGGTTTTTCTGTTGTATTGTCTTTGTCCTTGATTGTATATGTTGATGTTCCTCCCTTTGGCGTAAAACGCATAATAAATAAACATCATCATCATCATCATCATCATCATTAAACTGCAACACGGAAATCCTAAACAAGAGGGAGATATAGACAACTTAACTCTATGAAGTTTTTACCTCCAATAAAAGTAGAACTTTCTCAGTCAGACTACAACTGCAAATTCTGCCTATACAGCACCTAAAAGTTTTTCCCGATGTAGTCTTCTTGAGAAATTCTATGTTCTCTATCTAAGAAAGGGACCTGTAGCTTCATAAAAGAAATAAAAATTCTAGATCCCAAGAGGGATGACTTTACTGCTGCTAATGGACTTTACGGTCCTTTCTCTCAGACCCCACGTGGCCAGGAGGGGAGTGGCCTCTGCCTGCCTTGAGATCCCTCCAAACCAACCAAAGGACAACAGAAATGACATCTGGTACAAAGTGTAGGCCTGTGACTCTTAACATTGTCACTTTTCTTCTCCTGCATGATTTTGAAAGATCTTTTGCCAGATGAGGAAGCCAATGGAAATTCGAAAGCTTACATGAGGCATTTTGTGCATTTTGGTTGGCCAATAAAGGTATTGCTCTATTCTGGATTTTGTATTTTGTTCTTTTTGCTGCATGATTAACACGCTTATCTCTGAATATGTTTACTGGTGTAAACATAGAGTGGCCTACTCAATCTCTGGGTACCACTTTGACACCATGCATTGCTGCAGAGCCAGTATCTTTAAAAAGAGACGGCTATGTTCAGAAGTCTAGAACTTTGGGGAGTAAGAATTTGAGATTCACATAAAGTTTAAAAGATGTAGACTTTTATTATTCTCTTCTTTAACCAGACACCAAGGCTTTCATCCAGCTGATTTTGTGCCTTCTCAAACCCAATCAGAAAACCCAGAGTAGAGTATCTGTCCTAACTCCAAAGCATTCTAAGAAACCTGGCCTGATCAAGGAATGGATCTGCCAAGAATACTACAAAGCCAAAAAGAAAAACAGCCACTGTTGCTCCTTGTTTCCACCTCCTTCTCTGTCCTCCATGCACATGAAAATTTTGTTTTCATCATTGCCTTTCCACCTATAAATGGCTGAAAAAGCCTCCCTAGCTTCAGAACTCTTAAAAAGAGTCACATAAGCAGAGAGGGTCGTTTCATGTGGAGTTAGTTTTCCATACGTTCTTTTGCTCTAACTCCGTGGTTCAGTGGCTCAGCACCGACTCTCTGGCTCTGCTCATGGCTGCTGGCTCACCATGTCTGACAGCTGCCTGTGGTTCGGCCTTGACAACAAGTTGGCACAAGTCAAGTTTCATCTCGTCTAATGAGCCAAGATTTATTGCAGAGTTTGCACTGGGGAATGTCCTTGCCCGAATGTAGTAGACAGGCTCCCAGCTGGAAACACTGGCCAGGCCCACCAGAAAAATGGGACATCACATGGAGACACAAATCTGGGAACTAGTCCTTACAGTAACCCCCAATGCCCACTCTCTCTCTCTGTATCTACTTGAGCAATATTGCCATGCAACCAGAATGTGGCTGGGATTCTGTTTGTGTTTTACATGCACCTCGTTTCCCTTATGCATTTGGTTGTACTGTTCTGAGACATTGTGTAAGATTCACTTCATAGTTGTATAAATGAAGTTCTAGAAGTACTGTATTTGCTGGCGTATAAGACTCATTCCCCCCCCCCAAAATAGCATTTGAAAATGGGATGCGTCTTATAAGCCAGCGTGTCTTATACTCCAGCAAATAGTATTTGCCAGTGTATAAATGGGGTGCATCTTATACATGGGTGGATCTTATACACTGGCAAATATGGTATGACTGTTGTATATGCAGTTGCACATTCTCGAATGCTTTGATCTGTTTGTCAGTGCCTTCAATGGCCCATTTGATTCACTGGGATTGGAGAAATTTTAACATTCCTTGTTAAACAATAAGCAGGCACATTCACAGATACTGAATCAGTTGTACAATGTTGGTTTTCAGCAGAGGGTGATGTACAGCAATCAGGATGTGAGTAAGTGAGCATAGATTTGCACTATGAAAGTATGATGTATGATCTTGGTCCACATTAAATTCTCCAGTGCAGTGGGACTGAAGCCAGTAGTGATTTCTTGTACCTCTCTCTCCCGAATCCTATGGTCGCCAACATTTCACAATTGAAAACAGGGTTATATGTGGCTCAGCAACATCGGAGTGTGGTCAAGATGGCAAATGTTCTTAATATGGAAGAACACAAAGGCCCTTTCTGCACGAGGCTGGTGAATTGGTTCATGCCGTTTCTTATTGGATTTTCTGGACTCAAAACAAGGTGGACTTTCCCTCATTTTCTTCCGCACAGCTACAGTGTATGTTCCATTCTAATTTGGAGGAGTGCAAGTTCATGAATCCACACTGCCTCTGCCGTGGCCACTCCCGCTACTCCCCTCACCCCGCCCTGTTGGCTGCGATTGGCCCATTTTTTTTTTTTTGCATGGTTTAGTACGTTATTTCACACGTGCGTAAGTCCGTACTACCCGCTGGGCCCTCCCGTGAGCCCTCCCCTGACCACCTATTCGCATTGGCGCGGATGTACATGTCTGCACCACTATGAAAGTACAAATTGGATCGATCTGGAAAACTGGAAAACCGATTTCTTCCGGTTTTCAAATAGTGTGCTTTACCACCACATGGGCATCTAGTTGGAATTACATGCGGAATGAAGGTAAATAAACTGAACCTAGTCCACTCCAAGGTGCAGAAGACCTCTGTGGCAAGATGCATTGGCCCGCCTTAATAACCGTGTGCGGAAAGGGCCAAAATCTAGGAGAGTCTGCAGCAATTTGTTTTTGTCTGAGCCTATTGGGAAGGGCAAGATTCCACCTCTCCTCCCCCCATGGCTGAGTTAATGGAGTGCAAACTAGGTTTGCACTTTGAACTCAGTTTGCAGCACCTGAAGTAAGTTGAGGACAAAAGGGAAAAGGGGGAGGAGGAGACAGAAACTGGGACATTTTAAAAGTAGTGGAAGAAGTGTGAAAGCAGAGGCTTAATCAGGATTGTCTCTGCCAAACTGAAACAGTTGGAGAGTATACAATTCTGTATCCACCATTTCCCCCCCAGCCATGAGATAAACCTGAAATCCTGCTATTTACAGCAGATAGGTGAAGGGATAAGCAGGTCACAGGAGAAATGTGTGAGGGAAACCACAGGATTTGCAAAGTATACTGCAAATCCTGGATCACTTGTTGTTATTGTTCTATGCCTTCAAGTTGTCTCTGCCTTATAGTGATGCTAAAGTGGGGTTTTCTAGGGCTGAGAGTGTGTAAAGCACCCAAAGTCACCCAGTGGGTTTCCATGGCTGAGTGGGAAATCTAACCCTGGTCTCCAGGGTTATAGTCCAGTGTTCAAACCACTAGACCACACTGGCCAGATTTCTACAATCTGGGAACCCTATCTAGCCATTAGGTCTGATTCACACGAAAAGTCCTTTCCAGAGTTACTCCCCTCTCTGCTGCCCTCATTTCAGAGCTCAAAAAACTACACTTTTTGAACTACAAGTCTCAGAATCCCATAGCTGGCATGGCCAGTTACTATGTTGATCTGATACTTTTTGGACTGGTAGTTTTTTTGGTTTTTTTAAAATCACCATTCCAAGCTCTGCTCTATTTCCACATGTTGATCTGGGGAAATTTACCTGGGTGGTAACAATGCAAGTTAACCATATCCTGAAAGTGAATTCATTTTCTATTTTATGGTGACCTTCCTCTCTCATAAATTGTTCTGTGTGTGGATATGTGTAATGTGTATGGGTCATTATAACCACATTTGACCTTCCCTTCCCTAGAGCATATGCTACTGTTTGACTTTTTCTTTGTAAACAGCCACGATGGAATTGCTTTTCTGGAGTTGGTTACTGAGGAGAAGAAAATAGGTGAGGGTAAGTAGCCAAAGGGTTAAGAAAAGCATGCTGTGAGCGTTGGGGAATGTAGGCAGCATCCAGGATCCAGCTTGTGCTCAGTTCCTCCAGAGGAAGATGGCTCCCAGCCATTTTCCTAGAGCTTGGAAAAATTATTGTTCTGCTCTTCGGCTTCTTGAGTCCCTTGGCTAGCATGGCTTCTGGCTATGCTGTTGGGAGGACCATGGGAGCTGCACCCCCAAAATGTAACTTCTCCCAAACTCTGCATTTTTTTAGGGTGATGTTAGCACAGTGGGCTTCAGAGGCTGATGTGGTGGAAAGAGACAATCAAAGGTATCCAGTAGGGAGGGAATATAGCCCTTGGCACGCTCTGTCTCCCTTTCCGGTCTCTGGCTTTCCTCCTTTCGCTCCTAGGCCTCTTCTCTCATTCGGATCCATCTCCTGCCCTGCCCTTGGCTGCTGCTTTGTCCTTGGCTTGCCTACTGGCTTTTACTGCAGCAGCTTCATCTGGGTTTCATCTGGAGGAGGATGTACCCGGGGCTGGGTGTCAGTGCCAGGCCTCTCCCCGCTTCTCCAAAATACTGCTTCAGACCCAGCGTCCTGTCTCTCCTGCATCTGCTTCCCATTAGGGTTGCCATGTAAGCAGGCCAGCTACAAGCCTGCAAAGCTACTCTGACTCTGGGGAGGGTCACATTAGAAGAGGGTTTGGGCTTCATCTCAGAACGTGCCACAGCAAGGAGGAGAGGAATGGAAGAGATTGAGTTGTTGGGTGGCGGGGGGGAGAGACTGTGGTGAATACAGTTGAGAAAATGGAAAGAATGGCTGTGGGAGGGTTGGTACAGGCCATTCCAGTTAGGATAGGCTACCTAAAGCTAATGACGATGACTATTTTGGACTACAATTTCCATAAGCCTCCAGTCAGATTGATCTTAGGAGATTCTGGGTGTTACAGTGCAAATGTTCTGCTCTGGACACACCAGGAACCAGATGAGTAGCCTATTTCCTTCCACCACTATACCCTTATTGGCATTAGGCCTACTACTAGGCATGGAACTGAAGAGGTGGCATACTAGGGGTGTCATAAAAGGCCAGCAAATTATTGGATTTATTATTGTTGACTTTTTATTGTCAGGGATGGAGACGGAGGGAGAGGTGTTTGTGGGCTTTTTCTGCCTCATGTGCCAAAGTAACTTGGGTGGTTTTGAGCAGAATCCTGGAATCTTGGATCTAGAAGGAACCACAAGAGCCACCTAATCCAACCCCAGCCATACAAGAATCTACAACTAAAGAATTCCTGACAGATGGCCATCTAACCTCTGTTTAAAAAGCTCTAAACCCATGAGATAGTCTATTCCACTATCAAACAGCTCATATCATCAGAAAGTTCTTTCTAATACTGCAATTGTTGTGGCCGAAAAAGAGACGAAGACCATTGGGTTTCCAGGAAAAAATCTAGAAGCTTTTATTATCAACAATTTATCCTGTGCAGGGGCGACAGCGGGAATTGCATAGTCCAAAACTGCCGCCCCGCTTGATTAAGACATTCAGATTATATACCTTTACTTTGGTAATCAATTGCATCTCCAGCCTAACACAGACGAGTACAGAAAAACAAAAGGTTACAGTGGTAGAAACGATACAAGTGCCCTACGTAGCAAGTTAGAGAGTATCCTATCCTCCCCAACTTTCCCTGCCATTCGGTGATTAACAGAACAATACAAGTCTTCAAGGCGCCAAGGCTACATGTCTGCAGTCGAGATAAGTGGGCAACACCTGCTGCTTCGCCTGCTTTACTCCGCTTATTTTGTGTATTTTCCCTTTTGAGCAATGTGTCTCTGAATTTAACCCTTTCAAAATAAAGTCTCTTTTCAAGTAACTTGAATCCACCCATCCACTTCTAGTCCTTGGAAAAACAAAAAATGAGTTTGCTTCATCTTCTAGGCAACTTTTCTTCAGATAAAGATGGCTACCACATCACCTCTCAGAATTCTCTCTTCCAAGTTAAACATGCCCAGTTCCCTAAGCCGGTCCTCATAGGACTTGATTACTAGATCTTTCATCATCTTGATCAGCCTCCTATGGGCACGTTCCAGCATCCCAACATCCTTCTTGAACTGTGATGCCCGAACTGGACATAATATTAATATAGACATGATTGTGGAGTGCCACCTGCTGCCCACCACAGGCAACAAAATGTCTTGGTGTTACCCTAATTTCTGGGGTCCCTCGGGGGACACCTCACTGTGCTCCACTTGATGGGGAATGGAAACTAGCCAGAGCACAAACAATAGCAATGCAAGAGGCAGGGTAACCTAGCAGGGTCTTTATACCCAGTTTTTATGGGGTCAGGCCAAGCCAAAAACCAAACCAAATGTCCAATAAATGATTTTATTAAAGGTAAGTCTCACGCACCAATGCACTCTCGCACACACGCACCCAAGAGCTATTGAGAAGTAAAAGAGAGGAAATTGGACAGAGGGAGTATTGAAGGGGTGCTGTTGGGATAATACTGCACTTTGTCCTGCAGTCCTGGGTCCGAGGAGGCAGCAAAAAAGTGGGGCTCAGCACGGAGAGGGCTGAGAGGATTGCTCTACAAACGGAGTGACGGTCGGGGGAGGTGACCGAGAGCGATCGGAAGAAACGCTCAAAAGCCGGGACTATTTATAGGGGAAAAAGTACCTGGAGGACTAATTCTTTCCCAGGGAGAACAATGGGTGTTGCAGTGGGCACAAAGCCCCACATTGGTAATTTCTTTGGTGTGATGGGATTATAAGGTGTTGTCAAAGTCTCTGGATTTCCGGAGGTGTTGTGGTGTGATTTCTGGTCCCCGCCTGATGGGATATTTGCTCAACTTGAGGCACACACGCTAATCCTCTCAAGTCAGCGTCTTGGGGCTGAGGACCCTTTGTTTATTGTGTCTTTACACATCTTGAGGTTTCCTGGGGCTACGTGATGGGGATTTACTGGCCTGACCTGATTGTCGGTCTTCCGACCTTTTGGGGGACCTCTCTGGCATACGGAGCTATATTCTAATATTACAATTGTAGACCCCGGGATAGGGTTTCTCCCTCAAAGTAACATGGGGTTTCATTCTCAGAACATACCGTATATGCATGAAGTAGGGCAACAGAAGCAATCCAGTAGCAAACTAGCAGCAAACTAGCAAATCAGCCTCATAGGTGATGATGGTGGAGGTTATAGCCATCATACAGTGTCAGGAAGCACTTGAAACTGGATGTGTATACCTCTCTTCTATTGGGGCTATAGGGCCATCTATATGAGGCATGGGTGGCGCAGAAAGGGGCAGAATATTGGGGCTTCAAAGATCATGCCATGGCTAGCTACAACAGTACCGTGAAATGATGTGTTTGTTCCTTTGGCATAGAATAATTCATGGAGAAAACCCAGCTGGATTTTTTTATAGTTTCCTACTCTGTTTACTTTTAGATTCCCCTCTGCCTTCATGATTGTGAAGTCAAGACTTTGTCAGCCCCAGGAGATTTCAGGGTCAAAACCTGAGACCTAGGACTGACCCCTTTGAGATGTCAAGGGGGCATGGCCAGGTGATGCCATTAAGCATGATATATTAAGCATCAACCACAGCTGCATAGACTATGCCATGCAGATTTTTTTTAAAAAGTCATCTCTCTCTGTCTCTGTCTGTCTCTCTCTCTCTCACACACACACACACACATACTTCAAGGCAGCTCTCTTGCCCTAGGCTTCCTTTCCTCAGGACTGGAGGCTCAGGCCCTGAGATCTGAACTCTTCCTCCCCTCCATTTTGGGGTAGGGGAGCCTCTGAAACAGCATTTACAGCCACAACTACATGCCTTGATCATTGGTTAAATTTTGGAGTAATGGGGCCTATACCCCTATGATTCAACTTGGAGGGTGAATGAAGGCAGCATCCAGACAGAGTGGCATTATTGTATTTTCTTCACTAGTCCAGTGCCATAGCAGCCTAATGAGTAAAGCACATTTTACCACTGGATATCATTTTTGGAGGGGAACAGGTGACTGTCCGCTCTTGGGCAAGATTCAAGACAAGCTGCAGTTTGGGAGCCTAGTTCCAATACCATGGACGGAGGATCAGAAAGGATGGATGTGATATGCCTGCACAATATGCTCTCAAGTCCCTTTGACCGCCTTCTTTTCTCCCTTCCTTGCCTTGATGCTGTGGCCTCCATCTCCTTACTATTGCCTGATCTTCTTTTCTGTTTTCTGCATATTTTCCTAGCGTCTCTGGTTATTCTGGTCTTCTCCCTTCATCCAACTTATCAGGAAGTGGAATGGGACTTTCTCCTTCCTTCCTTCCTTCCTTCCTTCCTTCCTTCCTTCCTTCCTTCCTTCCTTCCTTCCTTCCTTCCTTCCATTTAAATCTTTGGGTTTCTGCCTGGTGTCTTCCTCCAAAATGCCCAAGCCACTCTGCTGTTTCACATCCTTCCCATGAATCTTAGCAAAAAGAGGCATGCAAATATGAATTCTTTTTTTATTTCGCACATGTTCCATCTCTTTTCTTAGTGGCAACTACAGCAAGCAAAAGTCTAACATGCTATGATACAAAGCATAACTCACCATCTTCATCTCCTCAGAATCCTTCAAGTACTTATCAGGCACAGAGGAATTCTGGAAAAAGAAGATTGTAGGCAGCTGGAGTATGCAGCTGCTTCGCTTTGCAGTGTATTGCATCTCAGCCTGCCACTCTCTCTCACAGTCTTTGGAGAACCAAATGAACTGCAGGACATCAGATGCCCCACTGCTTTTTATAAGGCCTGGTGTGTCCTCACTGGCTGACAAGGTCAGCTGACAGTAGGATATGGAATCTACTGACTGAACTTTAGGATCACACTTTTAATCCACAGAATATAATCTATCTATTTGCTAAGTGACCAGTACGCAGGAAGCAGAGAAGGTAAAGTGCTGAAGACTGGCCACTGGAGGATCTGGCAACAAACTCCAACTCACTCTGTGCCTTACTAGAAAAGAAGAAGAGTCAGAAGATTTTAGACAGCTCAAGCCACCAATGAGGTGTTGGGTGTGTTTTTAATTTGGCTTCCTTTGCACACCTTCAAAGCTGGAGCAGTGTGACCCTGAAAGACCTCATGCAATGTCATACACCCTATAACTGTCCTGTTTTGGAGAGGCACTCCTGATTAATCCTCTGTCATCCCATCCCTTCAACTGCTTTTAAAAGGTCCCTGCTTCTCTCTCTTCCTCCCACTTTCCCTCTTGGTCCTCAACTGATTTCAATTGCTGCCAAATGAATTCAAAGAACAAAAGTAGTTTGCACTCCATTAATTCAATAGTGGGGAGTGGAAAGGCAAGCCCTTCGCAGTAGGCTCAGCCAAAAGCAAACTGTGGAGTCTCTCCTAGCCTGTACATTTTTCCTCACTGATAATTTTTGTCATCGTGACCATGTTCTGATATTGCTTGGCCATGTGTGTCCTGGTTTTCACTGGTGAAATGTTGGAGAGGATGCCATTAAATCCTACTATCTAAATATCCTGAAGGCACAAGATCCTGTCTGACCTCAGAAACTAGGGAATAAGGATTGGACGAATCCAGAATTTTCCAAATCCAAATCTGGATCCAAATCTCTGGAAGTTTCTGGGAATCCATGAATCTCAAATTTTTCGAATCCTTTTTTTTTAAAAGGGTTTAAAAAGCAGGGGAAAGAAGGATAATTTTGGGCAAGACACACTCTCTCAGCCTTAGCAAAAGCCTAGGCAAAGGCAAACCTCCTCTGAAGAAATCTAGCCAGGACAATTGTCATAGTTTTGCCTCAGGATCTCCCCAGGTTGAAAATGACATGAAGGTCTTTCTACACAGGCAGGAAAATGTGGAGTAATCCCACATTTTTCTGCCCATATAAACAGGGCCACATACTACAGTACAGAAATCATCCAGGTCAAAACTGGATATTCTTTGCATAACTCCTTCTGGCATCCTGGGGTTGTAGTTTGATGATGCAGCAGCACACTTTGGCAGAGAAGGCTGTGACTCCTGGTAAAACTCCAGACCCCAGAATTGTGTCTCAAAAACTTTGCGAGCGAGCTATGCAAAGAAATGTTTCAGCTGTCCTTGAAATCTCAAGAGGACTGTACCTTCCAGCCAGTCAAGCCTTTGGTGGTACCCAGAGGCACCAATTTTTAAAAACAATTTTTCCTTTCTGCTTCATGTAGTTTGTCAGGTGGCTCATGAGAAACCATGAGAGACATTTCACTTCTCATCCTATTCTAGCCATAGGTTTACAACCAGGCACTAGTCTTGTGCAAGGAGGTAGACTGGCCTCCATGTGCCAATGACTGGACGAGACTGTGTGACCTTGCCCTCTGCCCCGCTGCTTCTGATAGGCGTCAGACCCACTGACCCCAGCATTGATATATGCCATTGATTTTAAGCAGATAAAATAGTGCTGAGCTTAAATATTAAATGTTCAGTTTAAGTATATTAGAATACAACCCCAGATGTAATTTCTGAAATTGTTAGTAAAAGCTATTATTACTCCAAGGGAAAACCTCACCTACTTGCCAGCTCCCCTTGTACGTCTAGTCTCCCAGGTTTTCAGGCGCCCCAGGAAGATTCAGTTTGCCTATTTTAGCACAGGGATTTGGATTGGAGGATTCATGGATTTGGTTGGCCCATCCCTACTAGGGAGACTGCCAGGGATGTAGGCTATATTCAGAGGAAGGCAATAGTAAACCTTCTCTGAAACCCATAGGATAGTGCTGTTGTAATTTAGGGTTGCCAGAGTAAAAACTTAGGAGGGCTCCTGTACTTTTAATGGCTTTGTAGAAGACAGAATTTTAGCAGGTGTTTCTTGTCATGCAACCAGGTAACAAGCAAATTCCTTCTTCTGCAAAACCATTAAAGGTACAGGAGCCCTCCCAAGTTTTTACTCTGGGAACCCTAAAGGGAAGCTGATTTGATGGCACAACAAGAGAACCATGCAAGGGACAAGGACCCTGTCCTTCATTTCACCTGGCAACTGTAATAAGGACAAGTGTACACAGCTCTCAACAGAAGGCAAGCATCTCTGGGCATCTGCCTCTCCCACTTTTCCCAGTTTCACTGGACGGCAATTAGCTACTGCATCACACAGCCCATACCTTGCCTGGTGTGGGCGTATGTGTGAGAGAAAGACCGTGAGGAAGGGCTGACCTTCCCTGGGGCAGCTTCTTACCCCAGACAACTGGCACACAGACTGCCTGAGCTCTTTGCACAGTCAATGCCACTGTCCAAACAGAGCGAGGAGAACAATGGAGGGATTTATTAAGCCAGAGTGGAGCTGGGGGTGGGGGAGGAGGACAGAAGGGTTGGAGAAGCAGAGGCCTTGGCGAGTCCATAAATCTCTGCATTTTTTCCCACTGACTCTGACCGTCTCCTGTGGCATCAATAAATTCTGATGACAGCTCTTAACATGCTACAGTGGTTCTATCATGCAGCACATTCATTTATTAAAGGAATCAAAGCGACCCAAGTGACGGCTCCATGTCACCCCATCACACCGCATTGATTACGGCCTCTCCCCCCACCAACTCTTTCGGTATGTACAGGAAACCAGGTCGTGGTGGGGCAAACTTTCCTCCGTGCGTGGGCTGCAGCATGCCTAGCAAGAAGGGCGCAAGATCACTGCGTGCACGGGTTCAGTTTCCTTGGGACTGCTTGAGCACTGGGCCAGGGAGCTGTCAGCCATCCATCTGGCTCCTCAGAGCTCTGGCAACGCACAAGATGGTCCCTAGAAAACACAGTGTCGACCTTCCCAGTCCTGGAAACGTATGTCAGGCATCTAGCTAAGTCTTCTAGGGCTAACCCCCTAAAACCTACATTTTAAGCAACAGAGGCCCCTCCATGTGGCCATTTCCATGTTGTTAGAGAGCAGGAGAGGGGTTTCATTGGAGACTTATCCAGCTGGATGGGCTGCCACAGTCATCTGCAGGGACCTCTGCAGACAACAGCTGTAATACAGCATCTCCTCAGCATAGCAATAAATATCTGCAGATGGAGATACGCTACGTCAGCACTAGGCCACCCCTATGAAGAATAACAACATTGCACAGCACATGTCAATGGCCAGATAATGTTGTGCAATGTGAAACCCCACTCTGCAATGCACAAACTGAAAGGCACAACATTGCTACGTGCGACACTCCACTTCTACCACTGTCAGAAGAAAGTGTCCAGCGTTCTGTTAGGGGCACAGACATGTGTAAGAGTTCCTTACCTGTATGGATGTCCTTTCTGGGGCACTGCTGAAGTTGGTATTCTCTTCTCCCCTCAACAGTGTCCAAAGCCGCATCCCAATGTACCGCAAAAACCCCAAAGGTACCCCACACAGCCATTCTGTGCTTCACAGGGAGAAGGCAGTATCAGAGAAGTATCTGGCTCCTTTCCCATAGCCAGACAGAAAATGACAACATCAGCACTCAGATCTACTGGGGTCTTCCAGGAGTCTTAGTGCTGCTGTAAAAATTGAGTGTCTGGCTATGAGGACATAGCCAGACACTCCTCTAGTCCTGCTTGCTTGCACATGAAGCATGAAATGGCTTTGTGGGGAACTTTCAGGGGCTTTATCATAAGTTGGGGGAGTATATGGTTCAGCGTAGCATACATCTGCATGCAGATATTTACGCTATGCTAAGGGGATGTTGGACTGAAGCCTATGTCTGTTGTTCTGTGGCAAATAATTCACCCTGCAAGAGTAGCATGACTTACACATTTGTCTGTCATTAATCAAATTCCAGCTGATGTCTTTGCAGTGCATCAAGCTACTGGAAAATAGCTGGATCTTTCTCTGCTGACCCCCCACTCTCCAATGATGTGGTGATTGGGGAAGTGTGTTATCTGAAAGGTACTTTCGGGAAGGATTTCAGTTGTTGATTGATTTTTGACAACTGCAATGACCAAAATTGTGGGTTATGATCATATACTTTGGACTTACACTATTGTAACTCACTCACAGAACTCCAGTCATCGTTTGTATAGGTAGGGTTACCAGACATTCCCCTTTTCCCAGGTACATCCTCTTTATCAGAATTAAGATTTCTGTTCAGGCAGACCTTTAAAATGTTTGAGGCTTTAAACAATGAGCCTTTCCACACTGCCCTGTTATAGTGCTATTATTCCATTTTCAACATCCTATGGAACCCTGGGGTTTGCAGTTTAGGGGCGGGAATTTAGAATTCTCACTTAGAAAGGTCTTTGGCCTCAGTAAACTACAAACCTCAGAATTTCAGAGGATGTTGAAAGTGGACTGATAGCATTATAATAAGGTAATGTGGAAAGACATGGATAGTGGTCAAATGGTATAAGACCCTTTCAGTTGCTTCCCCTAAATTCTTTTCCCAGGGAGGCCAAAATGGCCCATTCCTTGAATGTCCTTCTGTTGGCGGGCCAGGGTGTTTTTATTCAGATAGGCTTTTAGAAGTGAAGAAATGTAAGGAAAGGCTCATAAGAGGGTGCTGAGGGTGCTGTATTATTTTAAACTGAACTGATTTTTAATTGCTTTTTATCTCTTTAGGTGTACATTTAAATTGTTTTAATATTGAGAAACATTTAATTCCATTTTAATATTTACTTTTTCTATGTTTTTATCTGTGTTGTTCTTGTTTTAAATGTAAGCTGTGTTAAGTCCAAAGTGTTGGAAAAAAGTAGGATACATTTTATTTTCTTGAACACACCCAATCAGTGGTCTGCAAGACTATTGCTAAAAGTATGCATGACTCTTTTGTTTTCCTCTCACCAGGAAGAAACTGAGTGTCCAATTCTTCACCCTGCCCAACTTTTCTTTATTGAGTTATATGCAAAATATGTCTGTTTGAAAAATACATGCAAAGATGCTTTGGTCAATGAGATAAATGCATCCAAACGTGACTATTAAACAAAAATGCATAAACATTTGTACATTAGGACAAGCAGATATCCAAATATGCTAGAATTTCCATATGAGATGAAAAGAAACAGTTGAGTTCTGTAACCCAATATAGAACTTGGAAAGGATTGCCATGTTGATGAGACATGGAGAAATGCAAGAAAAAAAATGTTACCCTGCCCAAAAGCTGACACTGCAGAGTGTGGAAAAGTTACTTGTTTAGACTACAACTCCCAGAATCCCCTCACTCCAATGGCCAACGTGGATTCTGGAATGTAGCCCAAAAGAGAATTTTACCTAGCTTGAGGTATCTTGCTGCTACCGCCTCTAACATTTGTCAGTGCTGCCTCCTTTGCCGCCCCCACCCCGCCTTCCCCTGGGTTTGTAGGACATTAGATTTGTACCCAAAGTCCAAACAGGCAGAGCCATGTGGGGAAAAAATGAAAATTGTATGATGTAGGAAAATGTCCCTGCACACATGCAGCTTCCCTTTCCTAGAGGCAAAGGACGATCTGGATATCTGGATAGCTGCTGCTGTTCTTATGTGCTGTCAAGTTGATTTCGAGTTATGGTGATCCTATGAATTAGAGACTTTCAAGAGAGTCTTAGGTCTTGCAATCTCAGGACAGCCATGGCTTCCTTGATTGAGCCAATCAACCTGTAGAGTGGTCTCCTATTCCTACCACCTTCTACTTTTCTCAGCTTTGGCTATTTCCACACTACACTGTTATAGTGCTCTTATTCCACTTTGAACATCTTGTGGCATTCTGGGGTTTGTAGTTTCCTGAGGCCAAAGAGCTCTCTGGCTGAGAATTCTAAAGGCCCCTCCCTAAACTGCAAACCCCAGGATTCCATAGGATGGTGAAAGTGGAATAATAGCACTATAACAGTGTAGTGCGGAAATGGCCTTAGTTGTCTTTTCCAATGAGACGCATTGTCTTACAATGTGTCCAATGTATGACAGCCCCAGTTTAGTCATCTTGGCTTCCAGTGAGAATTCAGATCGAATTTGCTCTTGGACCCAATCATTTGTCCCTTTAGCAGTCCAGGGTATCCATAGAAATCTCCTCCAGCACCAAAAGGAAATGAGTTGAGTTTTTTTTCTATCACCTTTCTTAACTATCCTACTTTCCCACAGTTACATAGAAACTGGAAACACTATGGCCTGCAAGATCCTGCTTTTGGTATTCAGTGATCTATGTTTGAACTTGAGGATCTTACTTAGCTCCATCACAGCTGCCCTTCTCAGTCTTCATCTTCTTCTGATTTCTTGACTACTGTCTCCATTTTGAGCAATGGCTGAGTCAAAGGTAGGGAGAATCTTCAGCCAATAAAGGCACACGGGGAATCTGGAATTACACCCCAAACCCCACACTTTGCCTGATTACACACTTCAAGGTGCAGAGGCACATGTACTTTGTGAGCAAATGAAGCTGCCTCTGAGGTTAAGGAGCTGGGATGAAAATTTCCAGACATCCAGAACTAGCCTGGATATTACAGGAATTTATTGTCTTGTCTGGATTCCAGGACAACCCATTTCCTGTATATACAACAGCGAGGAATAAAATGGTATAGAGTGTCATAGCATATTGGCTCATAGCCTGAACTCTCCCTTTATCAGGG
The DNA here is from genome assembly GCA_948472985.1 of Iguana delicatissima. Lineage (NCBI taxonomy): Eukaryota > Metazoa > Chordata > Lepidosauria > Squamata > Iguanidae > Iguana > Iguana delicatissima. The sequence goes on from CAOKZL010001811.1 coordinate 85,211, forward strand.
GTGCTCCTCAGTGAGAGAGTCAGTGTAGAACAGTGGTTTGAGTGTTGGACAGTAACTCTGGAGACCAGAGTTCAAATTCCCAGTCAACTATGGAAACCCACTGAGTGACCTTGGTCAAACTCACATTCTCTCAGCTTCAGAGGAAGGAAAAGACTACCCCCCCCCCCGGACAAATCATGTCGAGAAAAACTTGTGATAGCTTCACCTTAGGGCTGTCGTAAGCCAAAAACGACTTGACACTTGCAAGAATGTGGCAGAGTTTGGAAACGTGATTCTTTTGGGTCCCAGAATCCCCCTGCCAGCATGGTCAGTTTAAGGATGTTTAAAACATGCCAGGGTAAATCTTATCAACAACTAGAGACAAATGAAAAAGTAAATAATGTATCCTTGGTTGCTTGTAGCAAACACATACATTTTATCAGTTGCAGTGTAAAGATTGTATGGATTCTTGTGAGATTGGGGTTTGGACTGGAAAGGGTTAATAAGCCCATCAAACTCCTAGAGAGTATCATGCTAAACATCTCCTTTATTAGGAAATTCCAAGTAACAACAACAACAACAACAAACCAGCAATAGAAAGTAACTGGAGAGTGTTCTAGATGGTAGAAACATTCTGAGAAAAGGGCATAGTTCTTTCCTCTCTTGTCCCTCGGGACAATGCAATCCAGATGTTTGTATTGCAAGAAGACCTGCAGCTCATCTTAGATACCATCCCTGCAGCTGATCCAATATGCCAGGAATTGTCCTGATTAATCCACTGTTGTCCCACTTTTTCAGCTGCTTTTAAAATGTCAGTCTCCTTCCCGTCTTCCCACCTTCTCCCTTGGTTCTCAATTGTTGACTTCAGTTGTTGCAAAAACTCACAAGTAATTTGCACCCAAGTAATTCAAGGGAGTGAGAGGGCAGGAGATGGCAGAATCTTGCCCTCCCCAGTTGGCTCAGGCAAAACTGCTGCAGCCTCTCCTTTTGCCACTGTACTCGGATGTTGCTTGACCACATACGTCCTGGTGTTAGTCTGTGAAATGTTGGCGGGTATGAGACATAGTGTGGTGTAATGGTTTGAGTGCTGGATTGTGACCCTGGAGACCAAGGTTTGATTCCCTGCTTAGCCATGAAAAACCACTGGGTGACCCTGGGTGTGTCACACATTCTCAGCCCAAAAAAACCCTATGAGAGATTTGCCATACACTTGCCATAAGTTGGAAATGGTTTGAAGGCACACAACAACAACAGCAGGAACTACAACAACAAATATTGGCTGTGTCCTTGAGCATCTGATGGCGGAGCAGTGGATTTTGAGTGTTTGTAGCTGTGTTGAATTTGTATGAGATCACCTCTGTTCAAGTTGTAAATACTGTACTGAAAATGCAAAAAATGATGGAAATACTAAGGAAGTAGTGGAAGTAGTGAATTAAAGTAATGCAGATACCTGCACTAAATTACCTTGGGGGGGGTGTTAACAAGGGCATTTTATTTATTTACATTCTGTTTTTCTCCTAAACGAGGTACGACAGAGCTACATTTCAAAAGAAACATAGTGGTCAAGACATTAATTGTTTTGGTGTAATGAATAATGAACAGTTAATTTGAAGTTTTCTTTTGAGGGCATTTTGGAGGCATTTGGCACACTACACAATTATAGTGCAATGATTCCACTTTAACCACCACGGCTGCATCCTATGGAATCCTGGGATTTGTAGTTTATTATTCTGAGCCAGAGAGCTTTAGTGATACCCCACAGCACAAACCCCAGAATTCTGTGAGATGTTGCCATGGCTGTTGAACTAGAATCATAGTGCTGTAATTGTATAGTGTGAAAAAGCCCTGGGATGTTTTCTTGAAACACTCTTCTTGAAACAGTCCATAATATTTGAAGAATGAGTGAAGAGCATGCATGCTGGGAGAGGCAGAAGAAAGAAAACTGGTTGGAGGTCTGGCTTTGAAAAAACTCTGTAGCCTATTCAAAAGGTGAATATACACTCTTGGGGACAGCAAAGAGAAATAATGCACTTTTTTTAAACTAGAAAAAAGGGGGATTGGGTGAGTCTGGAAGGTCTGAAAGCTGTAAAAGCAGCCTTGGAGCGGAGGTGTACAGGTTTCCATATAGGTTTCCATATAGACCACCCCTTCTGTGCAAAGATACACAGCACTCCTTCTGTGTAGGCTGGGGAGTCTGCCATCCTGATGTTGAAATGCTTTGAATTTGTTTAAATTGTTTTGTTCTCATTTTAGCATTGTTTTTACTGAGTTCTCCCCGAGTTTTCCAGCTACAAGACAGGAGAGAAATATTTTAACATACGACTAAAATAAAAACATTTATATGTACTATCTCCTCTTGTTTAGCGACAAGTAATATTTGACTTCTATTGTTTAGGGTGGAGGCATCAGTGTCTTGGATAGTTCCTCAGTCCATCCCAATGATGAAATCACAGCAAAGAAACCAGGGGAAAGAAGGGTATTAAATACACAGATTGGAAGGACTGTGTCAGTGGGAAAATACAGCTGTCTTTGTACGTTTCTGGATGGTTACAGTGCAAGTTTTTAATTTGGTTTAGCTTGGTGTCTACCACATAATCTGGGTACTCTCTTGTACATAAAAACTCTTGTGAAACTGGCCTGGCCTCCATCTGTTTGTGTTGATGTTGTTTGCCTTCCATTCGTATCTGACTTATGGTGACCCTAAGGTGACTTTCTTTTGGGGCTTTTTTTTTTTTATCATATTTTTGGAAAGTTTATCTTGAAAATAACCGCCCCCCACACACACTTCCATGCTTAAATCTTCCAGTTGAAATTGCTTATTTCCATTCCATTACAATCATAATTTCCATTTAACAGAGAGAAGAGCAGTTACATTATTTCTTCTTTGATTTCTTATACATTTATATCCTTACCCAATCCAATACTCTTTTCCATTCTTTCTCAAAGTTCTGGATAGATTTATTCTTCAAAGAAAATGCTAATTTTTCCATCTCTGTCATATCCGGGACTTTTAACTTCCATTCTTTTATATCAATATGTTTCTTTTCTTTCCAGTGCTGCGCATATGTTAACCTTGCCGCAGTTATTAGATATAATAATATCTTCTGATGACTTCTTATTTCCCTTTGTTGCCCTAGCATATTTAACAAATAAAGGTCCGGTTTCATTTCAAAATTCAGCTTACAAATTCTTTGGATTTTGTCATGTACTCCCTTCCAATTGTTTTTTGCTATCTTACATGTCCACCACATATGGAAAAAAGACCCCGTCTTTTCATCACACTTCCAACAATTTGAATTCCCATTTTTTGTTATTTTTTGTAATTTTTCTGGGGTCATGTACCATCTGTAAAACATTCATGGGGCTTTCAATACCTTCCAACTGTCCCAATTTGTCTTTTTTCATTTTACTTTTTCATGTGCTTTTAAAATGTCTCGATTTCTCTCTCCTCCTCCCACTTTCCTCCCTTGTCGTCAGCTTATTTAAATTGCTCCAAAGTCAGTTCAAAGTGCAGAAATAATTTACAATCAGTTAGTTCATTAAGGAGAAGAGGAGTGGAGGGGTGGAAACTTGCCCTTCCCAGTGTGCTCAGGCAAAAGCAATAGCTTATATGTTCTTCCTCGTTAATAACTTGTGCCCTCTTAACCATACTGATGTTGCTTAGCTGCATGTGTCTCATTTTTCATCTTTGAAATGTTGGAGGGTGTGCTTCATCTATCTGTGGTGCCGGTGTGAGCATATAAATTACGTTCAACTTGTAGTGACCCTCAGAGGAATCTATCAGGGGGTTTTCTTGACAAAATTTATTCCAAGGAGGTTAGTCATTGCTGTCCTCCTAAGCTGAGAGAGTATGACTCAAAGTGTCTCAGTGGGTATCGATGGCAGATTCGAACTCTGGTTTCCTGGAGTCCTAGTTCAGCACTGAAACCACTCTGCTTATTTAGTTAGTACTAATTGCTGTGGGCATAGTAGGTCTCTCATAGTTGTGGTGGCACACCTTGCCTCTTCTCTGTTGTCTACAAGAATTGCTTTGGAAAGTTCTGCAAGCTGGAGTCACAGAGCAAATTTATCAGCTCCCCTGATGGCCAAATTCTGTAATGTAAAACATAGCATGAATGTTCTACAGGCAGGACTTTTATGCTCTCTCCTCTCAACGTGCCCACCTCAGATATAGAGGGTGCTAGAGCCCACTCACCCCATTCAGTGGTGGGGAAAAGCAGCAGAGGCTGGACAAATGTCTGGCTATGTCCCCATAGTTAGATGCAGACTGATGACGTCACTGACGCGATCCACCAGAGTCGTCCAGAGGACCCCTGTGGATGATGTCATCATTCTGCATGTGGCTACCAGGACATAGCCAGATGCTTACCCAATTCATTCTAGTCTCCACTAGTCACTGAATCACTTGGGGGAGCCTGCAGTGGCTAAATCGTGGGTCTGGGGGTAGTGTTGCCACATTTTCAAAACAGCAATAAGGGACAATAGAGTTGATAATCAGGAAGTAGCTGCTAACAAGTTTGTATTCTACTTCTGCCTAAATAATAAGTGAAGTTACTCCATTCACTTAGCCTAGTATTTCCTCTGTAAAATTAATATATTGTCCCACATTCATAAATTACATGATACATACATTTCTGTCTTTTGGAAGGTCCTAGTCCCCCAAGTATGGGATTTTTGGCATCTTATTCAGTCTATATAAAAGAAAACCTTCCCAACCCTCAAATGGGGACATCTCTTATAATAAGAGATACCAGCCGACTCTCCTTCAGGGGATTGTTGTCATAGGCCAGTCTGCAGGAGTAACCCTAATCCTAACTGCAGGACTGGCCCGCAAGAGGGAAAAACAGAATTCTTCCACAGTCATGAAAAGAAATATGCAGGTGGCCATTCCACTCACACTTGTGTGTGGCCATTTCCGCACTAGACTGTTATAGCGCTATTATTCCACTTTCAACATCCTATGGAAACCTAGGGTTTGCAGTTTAGAGAGGGTCCTCAAAGGCCCATCCCTAAACTGCAAACCCCAGGATTCCACAGGCTGTTGAAAGTGGAATAATAGCATTTTAACAGTCTAGTGTGGAAATAGCCTATCATCACTAGCAAGATGTTTGGCCCCTTCTGTTCCTCTCAGGAGCAACTTTGGCAGAAGGCAAGTAACAAGGGCAATTTATTTATTTATTTACATCCAGTCTTTATCCCAATATGGAAACCCAAGTGTTCTCACAGCATAGGTTAAAGCAAAAGGCAGCTAAAAACTCCAAATTTATAGTACAAAGATTAAACAAGAATGAAATAAGCAATCCTATTAAAAACTCTGTTACTTTCACATTACACAGTTATTACACTTTGATACCACTTTAACTGCCACGGCTCTATCCTATGGGAACCTGGGATCTGTAACTTGGTGAAACATGGGAGCTCTCTTACAGTGGAGAATATTAAGTGCTTCACCCAGCCACAAAAATTCCACAGGATGAAACCATGGCAGTTAAAGTGAAGGAAGTGAAATGAAGGAATGACAGGGCTATAACTATCTGAAAGACTGTAGCTTGCAATAGGAGCCTACTCGAGTTTAAGATTGTTGGGGAAGTGCTTTCTCTTGGTCCCACTACCACCACAGCGATGTCTGGTAAAGATCTGGAAGAGACCATTCTTGGTGACTTCTCTCACACTATGGAATTCCTTCTGAGAGAGTTTCCATTGGCTCTCTCTGCTCTTTTTTCAAAGGTAGGCAAAAACTTTCTGACTTAAACTGAGCTTCATCTTTGAACTGGTTGGGATTATAAAACAGGTGTGCTGGGTTTTAATATGTAATAGGTTTTAACATGTTTTTATTTATCTCTGCTCTGAATTGATGTCCTAAAGTGGACTGTTCTTTACTGCTTTTCAAAATTTTTGTATTCAACTTGTTTTAGCTAACATGCAGTGTTACTGCTTTGAGCTCTCATCCTTGAGGCATACAGGAAAGAAAGAAAGAAAGAAAGAAAGAAAGAAAGAAAGAAAGAAAGAAAGAAAGAAAAAAGTTGGATGTGTGGTGTAAAAATTTCTGCACTAGACTGTTATTATAGTGCTATTATTCCACTTTCAACACCCTATGGAATCCTCAAAGGCCCCTTCCTAAACTGCAAACCCCAGGATCCCATAGGATGTTGAAAAAGGAATAATAGCACTATAACAGTCTAGTGCAGAAATGGCCATAATTGAAAACAGTTTCAAAACATTGAAAACACAGCAGTAGGATAAAAGTACAGCAATCTCTCCCTGCCCCTCGACCACTAAAAGATCTTTCTGTGATTGCAATGCTGTGGATAGACTGGATGGACATAGCTATGCATTCCAGAAGGAAGGCAACCAGTAAGTCTTTCAGTGGATTGGAACGGAAGGGAGTGAATGGTTTGGAAAAGAGCAACCGTACCTCAAACGCACACACACACACTTTGCATGCAGGTGACTGGGAAGCTACAGAGGCAGCTTGGCAGGGCAAAGCAAGGCTGGCACGACGCCAGCTGGAGTTTGGCACTCCCCAGCTGGCACGAAAGCTCCTTCAGCCTGCCTTCGCTGAGCTTCCCAGATGCCACAGTGTCTGAGAGCAGCGGCTGAGGGAGATTGCTTCTTGCCCTCCCATATGCTGGTGTTGCTGCAGACTCCTTGCCAAGTTCTACCCAAGCCTGGCCCACACCCAGGACTGTAAATCAAAGCTGGCCTCTTTGCCCTCCAGCCCCAAAGCTTGGGTCCAGTGTGAGTGTGTATGGTGGTGCTGATGAAAGCTGAGCGTCTGAGCCTCAGGAAAACAACCGTGGAGGCCTGCCTGAGATGCTGGCACCCAGCCCTGTTTCTGCTTGTATTCTGGCTTGTCCTTTCAGCTGTCTGCAGGACTGGACTACACAAATACCAGAGAAGCATGTTGGTAAACTTAACAGAGCAGCCAGGGCTCTGGGTCAGCTGCTGGTGGGAAAGAGACTGGGAAGGGGAGCCAGGGGAAGAGGAGCCTTTTGAGATGGTGGCAGCCTCTCTGGGACTCCTCAAGAGCAGCAACTGAACGGCTGCAATGGCCCTCGAATTGCTAGTCTCCTCCAGAGCTTGGGAGTAATCAGTACTTAGTTATAAATAGTGAGCACTTGAAGTTATTCCTTTCTTTGCATATCTAATCTACATCATGCTTACAATATAACAAGGAATAAGTATCTCCTTTTGGAGTGTAACCTGAGCATCTTAGTTGCTTTTAGTGTTTTTAGTGCTTTTAGTGTACCTTCAAATTGTTTCTGATTTATAGACACTCTAAGGACATTTCCACACTACACTGTTATAGTGCTATTAGTCCACTTTCAACATCCTGTGGAATTCTGGGGTTTGTAACTTGCTGAGGCCAAAGAGCTCTCTGGCCGAGAATTCTAAATTCTCCTCCAGAAACTGCAATCCTCAGGATTCCATAGCAGGTTGAAAGTGGAATAAAAGCACTGTAAGGGTATAGTGTGAAAATGGCCTAAGGCAAGCCTATCGTGGGTTTTGGTGAGGCTGATAGTGTCTGGCATGCCCAAGATCACTGAGTAGGTTTTCATGACCAAAAGGAGAATTAAACCCTGGTCTCCAGGACTGTGGTCCAATGCTCAAATCTCTATACTACAAAATGGTGGAGGAGGAATATTACACAGCTCCAATGCTGGTGCATGCTGTTCTGTGTGTTCTTCTCTGGGCTCAGTCATGGGTGCTGCATACCTTCTTACTGTCCTGATTTGGCAGGGACAGCCCCAATTATTCCTGTCACCTTACTTTCTCAGCTGGTTTTAAAATGTCCTATTTTTTTCTCCCTCCTCCTCCCGCTTTCCTTCTTGGTCTTCCGCACACTTCAGTGGCTGCAAACTGAGTTCACAGTGCAAAAGTCGTTTGCACTCAATTGATGCAACAAGTAGGCTCAGGCAAAAGCAAACTTCTGCAGCGTCTCCTAGTTTATATGTTCTTCTTCATTCATAACTTTTGCCATCTTGACCATCCTCTGACGTTGTTTGCCCACACATGTCCCAGTTTTCATCTGTCAAATGTTGGAGCATGTGGACCAAGAGCAATGAAATATAAGTACTGGTTGTCCAAAATGGTGACTGTGTCAGAGTGGTACAGCCCTCCAGGATCTCAAGGGAGCTGAAAATAGCCCCCAGAACTCTGGATTGTGTTATCTCTGTCTTCTGTTCACCTGCTACCCTTGGTTGGAAGCCATTCTTTGTGAGTGCTGACATAAGATTCAGTTGCCAAGTCAGTTGACAACTGTGCACAGAATAAAAAGGGTGTGTGAGATCATCTTGATCTTCATGGAAGCCAAGTGTCTTGGGCATTCCCTGACAACCTCTGTTCTGGTGGGTCAGCCTTTTATTTTACAGCAATTTTTATTTTATTTATCTATTCATTTATTTATTGGTTTACTCCAGTGGCTCTTACCCTTTTCTTTACTAGAGACCTGCTGCAATTATTTTTTGCCAGGGACCCCCAAGACGAAACTCACAATTTAAATATAAAATTTTAAATTTAAATATTCAAATATTTATTTATTTATTTAGATAGATAGCTATTTGAGGCTTATGGAGACTAGAATTCAAATCCCTGCTCAGACACCGGGTGACCTTGGGCAAGTCACTTTCTCTCAGCCTCAGAGGAAGGCAAAGGCAAACCCCCTCTGAACAAATCTTGCCACTCTCCCCAAAAAAAACCCCCTCATGTGACAAGTTCACTTTAGGGTTGGTATAATTCAGAAGTAACTTGAAGGCACACAAGAATAAAATACCGCTGACAGGGGGAAGATTTTTGTAGCTGTCATGTCTCTCTCTTTTGAAAACTTATGGCAACCCTACGGCAAACTTACCGTGAGGATTTTCTTGGCAAGATTTGTTGCCTTTGCCTTTCTCTGAGGCTGAGAGAATGTGACTCGTCTGAGGCAACCCAGTGGGTTTCCAAGGCCAAGTGGGGATTCAAAGTCTGGTCTCCAGAGTCATTGTGTGCAAATGAGGGAGTAGTTTCAGAACCTGCAAGGCCACCTCTTGCTGCCATGTCGCTGCTGCTGCTTTTGGTGTCCGGCAGCAGGGCTTCATGCACCCCCTTTGAGGGCTCTGTGGACCCCTGGCGGTCCCCAACCTGACCGCAGGTTAAGAACCACTGGTTTTCTCCATTTAAGAAGGGCTATATAGCCATTTCTGCTTATATACCCTAAAGGCACCAGATCCTGTATGAACTTGGAAGCTAAGCAGCATCAGTCCTGTGTAGCATCAGTCCCACAAAGGCCCCTCCCTAAACTGCAAACCCCAGGATTCCATAAGATGTTGAAAGTGGAATAATAGCACTATAAAAGGCTAGTACAGAAATGGCCCATCAATTCATACCAGTTGCTTTAGGCTATATTTCAGCAGAAGGAACTGGCAAAACAAGCTCTGTGTATTCCTTGCCTAAGAAAACCCTATGAAATTCCTGGGGTCATCATAAGTCAGCAGGCAAGTTGAAGGCATATACACGTACAGATAGTCCAGTGATGGCCCTTTGCTTTGCGTGCAAAAGATTACAGGTTGAATCACCTTGAATCGGTCTGCCTCCAATGTTATAAGGGCGGGGGGACAATTTTGTCCTTTCATTTGTCCAGCCCAAATCAACCATAAGCTTTGCCCTGCTCCTGCAAGCTTGGCATATTGCAGAGGCTTCTGGGAGGATCCTTTTGACAGAGCATACTCTTCTGAGGCTAGCCAGGCAACAGAGATGCTGGACAAGTTGCTCTTTTCCCCCATGACCCAACACCCCTCTGCATCAACTGTCTACCGTACAGGGGAAAAATAATCACTGCGGGCAAAGCCAGACCTTCAAGGTACTGCTTGCAGTTATTGATCTTCCCTGATAAACTTGGAGCGAAACTCAATATTAGCTAGAATAAGACTATGAAGTGTGTGTATGTGTGTGCGCGCATGTGCATAAAGAAGCCATCCAGTTCATCTGTTCTCCCTGCTGAAGTGAGAGCAACCCCAACAGATATGTTTAGTCTCTGGCCCTTTCCACACAAGGCTGATACATCAAAGTAGTGTCATATTATCGCTTTTGCATCTGCATGTTAAACTGGTTTGATGTCATTCTGTCCTCCGTGGTTCCGCATGAGTTGAGGTCTTAGCGCAGTTAACATCGATGTTAAACCGATGTATTGTAAAAACAGAAAAGCTCAGATGTAAACCACCCAAATCGTTCCTGCTGCGTTTTTTCCTACATTCAGAAGCATTACATCGATTCACACCACTTACGCTAAAATGTAACAACAGTTTCTACAGCTTTTTTTTTTTTTAAATTGATCAATCAGCAGTGGTGGGGTGCAGCAAGGAAGGGGAATAGGAGTTCCATGAGAACTGACGATGCGAAAGCTACAGACGATTTTCTCTGCTTTACTTCGATAGAAACCAGAGGGCGTGCAGATAGGAACTGGGGTAAATTGGAGTAAAAAAACACCTTGCATGACACGTGGTGTCTCTTGCACTCTAGTGCGGAAATGGCCTCTGCTTGATAACTTCCAGAGAGGGAAAGGCCACCCCAGCCTAACATATCTGCCAATATTATGCAGATGAAACTACTGATGGGAGACATAACAGCCTAGGAGAGGCTCCAGCAGTTTGCTTTTGCTTGAGTCCACTGGTAAGAGCACAATTCAGTTCCTCCTCTCCCCTCTGCTAAGTTGAGAGTAAACTGCTTCTGCACTTTGAACTCAGTTTGTACCAAGTGAAGTAAACTGAGGACTACAGGGGGAAAAACTGAGTGGAAGGGAGAGAAACTGGGATATTTTGAAATCTTCTGAAAAAGTGAGAATGATGGAGGATTAATTTGGACTGACCCTGCCAAATTGGGGTACGCCCTCAGATCAGCATCCAACTCAAAGGCAGATCATCATCACAAAAATTCTACTGGCTCAGAGTGTATTCACACTGCACAGTAATAGAAGCCTGGTGCCACTTCAACTGCCCTGGCTCTATCTTAGGAAATCCTGGAATCTGTAGCTGGCTGAAGTACTTAGAATTCACTACTGGGACGTCTAATCCACTAGCTCACACTACATAGTTATAGTGCAATGATTCCACCTTAACTGCATCCTACGGCATCCTGCTGTCTGGTGGATTCTGTAGATGTGACCTAAAAAGGGAATGTTTCCAAGATCTTTTCTATATGGTTCATAATTTTAGAAAGTAGCACCATGTGTGCTTGCCACCTCCTGTAACAAGAGCCAGAGTTGTGCTTCCACCTGTTAGCTGGGACCGCACAGCCTCTGGCATTTAGCAGGTGGAAATGTGGGAGGAGTGCCCACCTGGCATCCTGGCCACAAGCTCAACAGCTGCTCCAGGCTGGCATGACAGAAAGCAACAGAGGAGGCCCTTTGGCCAACACAGCACTAATCCCTGTGGGTGTGTAGGGTGCCAGGCCACTACTAAGCACTTTAGGGCTGAACAGTGGCATTAAAAACTCATCTCCTTTAGCGGCACTATAGAGCAGTGGGGCAGGATCACCTGCACTAGCTGCTGTCACCATGGCATTACTAGTGAACATAAGCAATGGGGCAGTAAGGGAAATTCTGCCAGCCTTTTGTAGCTTCCCCAACAAACCTCTTTCCTCAGCCTGTCTGTGATTCATGTGTGCTTAGGCTACTTACACCTTCTGCTTCCCCTCCAACATCGCACAGAGGAAAATTGGGACACACGCAGCCAAGCAACATCAGAGCGGGGTAAAGATGGCAAACGTTCTTAAGGAGGAAGAACACACAAGTTAGGGGAAGCTTCAGCAGTTTGCTTTTGCCTGAGCCTACTGGGAAATGCAAGATCCCGTCTCCTCTTGTTCTTTCCCTGACTGCTGAGTTAACCGTGTATTAACTACTTTTGCTCTTTGAACTCTGCAGCAATAGAAGCAAGCTGAGGACAAAGGAGAAAAGTGGAAAGAGAAGAAAGAAACTGGGACATTTTAGAAGCCGCTGAAAAGTGAGAGGACAGCGGATTAATCAAGACTCTCTTTGCCAAACTGGGGCAATTGGAGGGTATGCTTTTGCTGGCTCATAACCAGCTGATATACAACTTACAGGTTGGTTGGGCTTTGGGAATTGTTTTTTCAGAAGTGCTGGCAGTGAGTTACAGAGTTTACCACTGATTGTGTATTTTTCCCCCTATAATGATAGTGGTATTGGCCATTGAAAACACTCTTGGGGCCTGTCTGATCCCACAGATTTTTACTGGTGTTGCCAACTAATCAGGAAACTAATGGCAAAGTTATTTGGCTTCTAATTTTTAAAAAACCTTTCAGTTTATTGTACAGCAAAGTTCCATGCAACAGCCTTGCAGGCTTTTGTACTCTGACTTTCTCCCAACAATGAGGACCTAAGGTGACTTACAACAAATTCAAAATAAAACACACCTAAAAGTTTTATTAATACAAAAAGTTTTTTTTTTTTGACTGAAACAAACAAATCCATTAACTGGTTAAGAGAACAACTCCATGGAATGTTTTCCTGGGCTGCCAAGCAGATGTCAATTCTGTGCAACATCTTTCTCAGCTTTAAACACCCTTATTTTAGGAGATAGCGGAAGAGCTTGCAGGTTTGTGTGCTGCTATTCACCTTAAGTAAATGGGTGGTTTTTCTGCTGCATTGGGACCTGTGTGCTTTCCCAACAAACCAGAGTGTCCTCATGGATTTCATTGAGTTTTCTTAGGCAAGAAGTATTCAGAATTGGTTTGACATTGCCTTCCTCTGAAATCTACCCTACAGTACCTGGTATTTGTTGGCGGTCCCCCATCCTAGTACTAACCAGGCCTGACCTTGCTTAACTTCCAAGCTCAGAAGAGATTTGGTGCCTTCAGGGTATTTAGTCTTCCAAAATTGATTTCTCTCTACCTTCAAAGCAGAAACAGTGGATCCCACTAACTGAGCTGCTAAAATCCACTGTGCTTCATCATCTAAATCCAAAACCAGGTTTGCTCTGAGCTCTCCTCCTCAGTCTTAGCCCAGTTATGAGATATTTTTTTTTTAATTACAAGAATTTGCAGCTCTAGCCCTCAGTGATCAGAACTCAAATGCCCCAGCCTTTAGAGAAGATGTAGATTACTTTGTATTTGTATTGCACTGAATGTGCAAAGTGATTCCCATACATTCCTATGACAAGTTCCTAAAGGAGGCCAGCTTTAGGAAAAACAATCAGAGAGGCAAAGGAGATGAAGCACAGCAACTTCTCCAATGCCACCAAGGGACTGTTTGGTTCCGAAGCTGCCAAGGTGGGAATCCGGAAAACAGATTGGCTTTATGAAGTCAGGGCGCTACAACAAAGGGCAGGGTGGTGAGCTGGAACTTGAACCGGGCTTGGAAAAGAAACTTCAGCTCTGCCAGTCAGCATTGCCAAAGCAGTTACGGTATTCGCATTGCCAGAATAGTTACTGTAGTTGTTAACTTTATTTATACCACACTTCCCCCCCCAAAACAGAGATGTAAGCCAGCTTACACGTGAAAACACAGTACAGTTAAAATACATGAAAGGTCAACAGTAAAATGGAATTAAAACTACCAACTGTATTTAAATATCAATTTAACATATACAGTGAAAAATTAAAGCATTTTTTTAAAAAAACGTAGAATCAAAACAAAAAGAGTAAAGCATCCTGATCATAAGCTCTTTCTTTAAATCCTTCAGTTCTCAAAAACATCAGAATTTTTTTTAAAAAAACACTTTGCCCACTGAAAGACTGCAAGGGGGAAGCCATTCTAGCTTCCCTAGGAATAGAGTTCCAGAACCTAGGGCCAGCAACTGAGAAGGCCCTGTCTTATATCTCCCACCTGTTAAGTAAGAAGTTGAAAAAGTAACTTTTCCAAGCTCTGAACTGGGTTTTGGGTGCGGCAATTTTATTCCCCTAAGATCTCCTGGGGACTGCCTGGACTGCCAACTCCCGCCTACCCCAAAGTGAGAAGAAATCTTCTGGTTTTGACAAATGGGTACATTTTTTATGGCTGCTTCCAGATGGGTAAAAATTTCTGGAAATGCCAAGTTTTGTTCCTGTACTAGTAAAGATGGCCATCAAGTAAACTCAGCTATAATTTCCAGGACACAGATTCAACAGAGATCAAGCAAGGAAAGAAGGAACTTTAGCTTTTAAGCAAAACGATCCCAATGCTTAAATAGCGCATATTGTTAAAACACTGTACAATGACTATAACCCCTGCAGTAATGATTGGGAAAAAAAATCTCAGTGGAAATTGGTGAAAAACGGTTTCTGAAATGTCACTGAAGATGGGAAGAGAAAAGACACGAGGGAGGCAGGGAGACCCAGCATATTTCAAGAAAGGATGAGATGGAGGAATAGGAAAACCTGCGAAGAGAATCAGAAAGAACTAGAAATGCTTGATACGTTCAAGTTATCTCACTGAGCCCAATATTGAACAGTGCAAGGGGATCCCTGCAACCTATTTGAAAGGTAAGTTGCTATTCCTGGAGGCTTCTGGAAGAAGCAAGCCATCCCTCGTTTGGCCAGAAAAAAAAGAGTGGTCCAGGGCTACAGAAACAAACCTACAGCCTTGGGGTCCACAGGCAGCCCCAAAGCTTTTCTTTGCCCTCTGCTGAATTATAGTTGGCCCTCCACACCTGTGAGTTTAACATTCACAGATTTGATTATTCATAGATTATTCGCTGCCACCTCTACTGTTGCCCTACACCATTTTTAATAGGGATGGATAAGTCTCACCTTGCTGTCTCTCTGTGAGCCTCATGAGACTGAGAGAAACTGAGAGAGACTGTGGATGTGAGGTGAGGCTTGTAAGTCCCAAAATGGCATTGGGCAGCAGCAGGGGCAGTGGCAGTGGCAAGCCCTCCCAGCTGCCCACTTCTGCCTTGTGATGAAACCCTACCACCTCAAAGGCAGAACTGGGTGGCTTGCATGCTCCCCACTGTGGATTCAAGTATACTTTTTTTTGCATGTGTGTGTGTGTGTGTTTGTGTTGTATATGGTTTGGGGGGGGTCTAAGATATTTGTGGTTTTTCCACTTTTGCAGGGGTACTGCATTCCTAATCCCTGTGAATGCAGAGGGACTACTGTCTATGGTATGACTTTCCTGCTCTCTTTTCCCCCCAGGACTGTGGGTGAGGACAGATCCAATCTCTTTGCAGCTTCATGGAAACAAGACCTCCTCTCTGCCTGCAGATCTTTGATCTGCTGTCTTCTTAGGCACAGAATTCAAAAGCTGTCTTGAGCCCCTGCTTGTTCTATATTGGCTTTGTGTGAACTCCTAAGGATTGCAGTATTGCATGCAGGTTTTGTGTTCACAGGCCTCACAGGCAGCTTTTACAGGAGAGCCAGTTTAAACCTCCAGAGTGAAACGCCTTTTCTTGAGAAGTCAAGGCAGGGAGTTGCTGGCTTTCCATCTCTTCCTGCAACTCTCCAGGAGCCAGTAGATGGCAATCTAAGCTTGGGGAACGTGGCTGGCTCTCTGGCCTCCAACTCACACCCCCTGCAAAAACCCTGGGCCTTTTCCAAGCGTGTCAAAGAGGAAGAACGAAAGAAAAAAAGAAATAGATTTCAGACGAACTATGGGCGCTGAGGGGGGCTTAGCTTCCCACAGAAGAGGAAATGGGGGTCATCGTTTCTCTTGGAGGTCACACCCGTGTTGGCTCACCCTTTTCTCACATTTGCGATGGTAACTTTCAGAGGCCTCCCACACCCCTGTATTGCAAGTATGTGCACACATGCACTGAAATGCCACACAAAGTAAAAGGTTTGCCAAGTCAGGGCTATCCTATACCCTAAGACTGAAGGATGACCCCTCTCTTTGTGATGTCACAGGAGACAGGCCCTGGTGACATCACAAGGGGCCTGGTGACATCATTAAGTATAACATCTTAAGCACCAACCATATTTGGGCAAAGTATGCTATTCAAGTTTTTAAAAAGGTATTTCTAATTGATGAAGAAAATACATACACCCACACTTTCCAAGGCACTGCTCTTGCCCAGAGATTCCTTCCCTTCCCCTGAGGGCTGCACGCACACCATCATTTCACACAGTAAAACCAAGACTCTTTCTGGAAAATGCATAACTGTCTATGCTGTCCCTCTGAACTGGTCCTGTATTGTCTTTTGCAAAGTCTGGAAAATTTACTACAGTTTCCAGAACCCCTCATCCTGGGAGGATTCAGGGAGATGAAAACACAGATGAAAACCAGAGCAAGTGTGGGCAAACAACATCACAGTGTGCTCATGATGGCAAAAATTATTAATGATGAAGAACAGACAAGCTGAGTCAGCCTGCAACAGTTTGCTGTTGCCTGAGCCTGCTGAGACACACAAGACTCATCCATTTCTTCTCTCTCCTGCTGCTGAGTTGTGCACTTCTAACTCAGGCCCTTTCCGCACGAGGCGAGTGAATCGCTCCGTGCCGTTACTTACCGGTTCTTCTTGGGTTCGAAGTAACACAGACTTTCCCTTGAGCCCTTCCGCAGGGCTCCTCCATTAGTCCTGGGCGGACCGGAGCAGGGCGAGGTCTTTAGATCCACACTGCTCCGGCTGAAAATGGTGGCTTCCTGTGGCTTCTGGCTGAAAATGGTGGCTTTGTGGGTGCGGACCAACTGATGCTGGTCATGCCCACAGCCCGCCTTCCGCTGATCGCAGGCTCACATTGGTGCGAGCCTGCACATTGGCACAGGTAAGCAGGAACGCAATGGCACATTCCAGAAAATTGAAAGACCGGATTTTTCCGGTCTTTACTTAGCACGCTGGAGGAGCACTTGGGGGTGGTTTGCATCGGAATAAGGTGCGGAACTAAGTTAAATAGTCCACACCTAGTCTGATCCAAGGTGTGGACGACCTCTGTGCCAGGACGCCTTGGTCTGTTTTAACATCCACGTGTGGAAAGGGCCTGAGTTTGGAGCAACTGAAGTAGGCTGGGGACAAAGGGGGAAGTGGGAGAAGAAGAGAGAAACCGGGACATTTTAACAGCAGCTGAAAAAGTAGGATGACAGAAAATCAGTTGGGACTGTCCCTGCCCAAAGGAGGCAGTTGGAGAGTATGGGACCAGAGGAGAGCATCCAGACACTGAGATCCAGGAACCCTACACAATAAAGAGAGTGCTGGGTTCCAGTTCAGTCAGCATGGGTGCCACATAGGATGGAAAGAGCCCTGAGCTCATTCTGAGACAAACCAGAGTGTCACATTATGAGGGCCTGAGAAGGTTCTCGGACTATCCACTACCAAGACCAGTTGCTGATTTGTATCTCCACAGGATTCTGATTCAGCTAGAGGTCTGTCCAAATGGGACGTCACAGGGTCATAGAATCTTAGAGCTGGAAAGGACCACAAGGGTCATCCTGTCCAACTCCCTGCAGATCTCTTGGCAGCTCTTCCCAATCTGGCATCCTTCCAGGCATCTTAGACTATGATCCTATCATCCCTGGCCACAAAGTTCGTGGATGGGGGATCATGGGAACTATAAGATGGTCCTCTTTAACCATGGTGAGGGTGAATTGTAAATAGCTACAGTTAAAACTTCAAATAACCTGTGCCATATTTTACAATTCAATTAACAACAATTCAATTGCAATGACTTGCAAAGAAAGGTTGTTGACTATGGGTGTGAAAAACAAGGAAAATTAAATTCACATAGGCTTGTGAGTTTGTTGCTTTGTCAGTATTCTATCTTTACCCTGATTTATCCCAGTCGAAGGTAATGTGGAGTAGGGGAAAGAGCAGGGAAAATATGACTGTCTTTACTGCACTTCTAAGAGATGAACATTTTTGACTATATTTGTGGAGTTCTAGGGAACCTGAAAGTCCACAGAGTTTTCAGAGATTACGGTTAGTCCTATCAAAGATATTGACCAAGTACTGTAGATTGTATATTATTTTCCCATTCCTTCCTGCCTGCCTGCTTCCCTTGCCCCACGGAGCAGCACATCTATCATTGCTTTTGTAGTTTGCTGCAACTATATCATTACTTGCCTTCAAGAAGCACAAAGTACACCATCCCAATTTATTTCCGGGAGCATCTCTATAATTTAGGGTTGAAGAAACTTACCTCAGGAGGTTGGTGGCTTCCTTCTCAGTGGAATCCTAAACCCTCTCTGGGTTTTAGTCCAAACTTTAAAGGAGCTATCCAAGGTTCTGGAGCCTTTCCCCCCTCAATAGGTTCAGCACCTTGGAGGAATCATTTGCCATGGAGTGGATTCACTGCCCCTCTGACAGAGAAGCCACCAACCATCACTGAATTACCCAATGTCATACAGTGAAAACCGTACCCAAATAAGCAGTGAGTACAGCACCCTAGTCCCTGTTTTCCCAGCAGGAGGGGTTATTGTCATCTGCAAATCTTCTCTGCACTCCCAAGCTACCACATGTAACTGCTTCTCTTGCCAGTGAAAGTCATTTCAAGAGCATGACTTTGGAGACACGTTTCTGCCAAATGCAAGCCATCTTTATCAGCCCTAGTCCACTGGGCACAAGAACTGCCTGGGTGCCCTTGCAGAAGACCAGCCCACTCCTGGTACTGCTTTCCCTGACTCTTCCCAGAACACAGAATGGAACAGCCCAAGGCCATTTCCACCCTACACTGTTATAGTGCTATTATTCCACCTTCAACCTCCTGTGGAATTCAGGGGTTTGTAGTTTTCTGAGGCCCAAGAGCTCTCTGGCTGAGAATTCTAAATGCCTCTTCCTAAACTGCAAACCCCAGGATTCAATAGGATGTTCAAAGTGGAATAATAGCACTATTACAGTGTAGTGTGGAAATTACCCAAGAAAAACCAGTACAGTAAGGGTCAGCAAAACGTGGCCCTGAGGCTGCATCTGCCTCCAGGCTTAGAGTCCTCAATCCCTTCAGATTCCCTGGACTGGACCTTTTTCTGGGAAAAATGAAGGGGTGATTTCTCTCTTCGGCAAGCTTCCACAAGTGGCAGTTCATTTTCTTAACAAGGTTGCAGAATCTCCACCCTACCTTGTATCAACAATACCTAGTTTCCAAAACCTGAAGTGGACATTTTAGGGAATGGGGGATATTGTACCCCATCGACCCTCTGCAGTTGCCCACCTCTGATGCAGAGGCACCACATCCTCCTGTTCTATGTCAATAAAAAGCATCGCACAGAAAATGCAGGCACCCCTGGACTTCCCAGGGGATCAGTGGGGGTGGGGGTGGTGGAACCCTGAGTATTAAAGAAAATAGTACGAAGGCCTTTTTCTCACTGCACAGTTATGGCACCTTGATCCCATTTAAACAGCCATGCCTCTATCCTATAGAATACTGGGATTTGTAGTTTTGTGAACTATTTAGAATTCTCTTCCAGAGAGCTCTGGTACCCTCCAAAACTACATATCTTAGGATTCCATGGGAATGCCGCCATGACAGTTAAAGCTGAACCATAGTGTTATAATTGTGAAGTGTGAAAGGGGCCACACAAAACAAAACAAAATGAATCCGATGGATCCAGTTTAAAGAATTCCAAAATAAAAAGTTCTAGGGGTGGGAATCAGGTGGCCCTTTCCAATGTTGTTGGACTGCAAGTCCCAGCAGTCCTTAGCTAACACAGCCAATAGTGAGGAGGGCTGGGAGCTGGAGTCCAACAACATCCGGAGGGTTGCACAATTCCCATCCTTGTTCTATTAGCTACAGAGGACAAATAAAAGCACTTCATGTGCTGTGGAATATTTGAGCAGAACTTGGAAATGTTTCTGTTTTAGACAGGGTCCCCAAAAGTCACATTTCCAGTCTCGGCATTTGGCAAATACCTTTGCAACCGTGTGGTATAATGTGGGGATTTGTCATGAGGGAACAGTAGGCTGCACAAAAGTGAAGCTACAGATGATGACACTCCAATGCTCCTCTCGCCCCAAGTGTCTCTTCTCTCAGCAGGTTTTGCCTTTTCCCAGAGGCTTTTCCTGTATTTGCCAAAAGAATTTGAAAGTCCTTGGTGGGTTGGAGAGAACTTCCATTGGGAACAGAAAAACATCAGGCTGCAAAGGGTTGAGCAACAGAAAACCCTCCTCTTTGCTGTTTTTCTACATTTTTGTTTTAAAGGGGTTTCATTCTATTGCTTAACTGTATTTTAACAACGTTTTATATGGTTATGATGTTTTTCCGTGCCTTCAGGTCAACTCTGATTTATGCCAACCTATTCCGTCTTCTTGGCAGGATTTATCCAGAAGTTTGCATTGCTTTCATCTGAGGCTGAGAGAGTGTGACATTCCTTCGGGTCAGCTCTGATTTATGCCAGCCTACTCCATCTTCTTGAGGGGATTTATCCAGAAGTTTGCATTGCTTTCCTCTGAGGCTGAGAGAGTGTGACATGCCCACAGGGGTAAAAAGTTTGAGAACGACTGATCTACACCATGCTATCTTGTAATTGCTACTTTCAAGTCAGCTCTAGCTTATGGTGACCCTATCTCAGCATTTTAGCAGGATTTATTCAGAGGAGGTTTTCCACTGCCTTTCTCTGAGGCTTGAGAGAGCATGACTTGCCCAAGGTTACCCTGTGAGTTTCCATGGCTGGATTCAGACCTTATCTTCCCAAAGTCTTTCCTACACTCAAACCACTATGCCATGGTCAGTCATGGTTTTACTCATGTGTTGTGCAAACTGTATTTGTTTAAGATTTGTAAACTGCTTTGAATCCAGAACTTGGGAAAAAGGGGAATATAAATGAATGGACAGCAACAGAACAGCCCTACCTCAGCCACATTTCCTGTAGACTTGTATATACCACAGACACACACAGAGCCCGCAAACAAGGCTTGTTCTGCCTCAGCTAACTGACCTTTGGGAAATGCGGTACTAATTACAAGAGATAATGGTCCCATTTCACTTATCACATACCTGGAGGCCCTTGGCAGGAAGAAACTCCCCTGGGCTGCCGCCTTCTCCCATCCCTTCCCCATCATTTTCAGATACTGTTGTCGTAAGATTTCTCTCCTCCTAGCTGGCTCGCCTCCAGAGCGGCAGAATAAGGCAGCCTCTCAGTTTGTGTTGTTGATCCCAGGAGCTGAAACCATCCCAAGATTTAAAAATATAATAATCTTACATTGGTGTTGTTTTCTTCTTCTGTCTGTTTTCCACTACCTGGTCCATACTTCCTCAGGAGTATCTCCTATCTTTAACATCCACTTAGGAAAAAAAAGAAGAAGGTGAGAAACGGAGCCAGGTGTATCTGTATGGCTTCCCTGCTAAGCATCTCTTAAAGGCACAGGAAGTCAAGGACAGTTTGATTCAGGGCCATTTCCGCACTAGGTTGTTATAGTGCTATTATTCCACTTTCAACATCGCATGGAATCGTGGGGTTTGCAGTTTAGGGAGGGGCCTTGAGGCCCCTCACTAAACTGCAAACCCCACGATTCCATAGGATGTTAAAGTGGAATAATAGCACTATAACAATCCAGTACGGAAATGTCCTATGATAGATCCTTCTGTCTTCTCCTTCTGCTGGCAAGTGAGAACATTTCTGTTCTGTCAGGGTTTTATGGACTGGCTGCATTAGGCTTTTGGTGAGTCTTGTTGATTTTTGTCTTCATGCTTTTACTGGATTTTAAATGGCTTTAATTCTATAGATTTTTAAACTTCATTTTAAAAATAACTTGTATGTTTCTACTGATGTTTTGTCAGTATTTTGATCTGTTTTTGTTTTCTGTAAGCCACCTTAATCCCAATGTGGTGGAGAAAGGTGGGATATAAATAATAATAATAATAATAATAATAATAATAATAATAATAATAATAATAATAATAATAATATAGGAGTTCTGAAATCAACGGGTTATAAAGGTGCCTAGTTTTGGCTGAATCTTGCCCATGTACTATTTCAGACCCTTTCTGATAACTTGAACTACTCTTGCCATTTTTCTCTGGCCAGCATGTCATAGCTCAACATATCTGCAGGATGCTGTTTGAGACAGGCTGGCTTAGCCCTATGAATTCTAAGTGTACATACCTAAAATCATAGAAATCATAGAATTACAGGGCTGGAAGAGACCACAAAGGCCAATGAATCCAACCCCATTCTGCTGTGCAGGGAGATTAAATCAAAGGCTATTTCCGCACTGGACTGTTATAGTGCTATTATTCCACTTGCAACATCCTATGTAATCCTGGGGTTTGCAGTTTCAGGAGGGGCCAGGATTCCATAGGATGTTGCAAGTGGAATAATAGTACTATAACAGTCCAGTATGGAAATGGCCAAAGCACTCCCAAGAGATGGCCATCCAGCCCCTGTTGAAAAACCTCCAAAGAAGGAGACTCTGCCACACTCCGAGGCAGCATATGCAATTTTTTTTCCCTGCTGCTCCAGAGACTAGGACATGGAGCAATGGCTTGAGACTACAGGAAAAGAGATTTCTTCCAAACATTAGAAAGAACTACTGTACAGTAAGAGCAATTCAACAGTGGAATAGGCTGCTTTGGAGTGTGGTGGTATCTCTTTCTTTGGAGGTTTTTAACAGAGGCTGGATGGCTGTCTTTCAGCAGTGCCTTGATGGTGTGTTCCTGCGTGACAAGGGTTGGACTAGATGGCCCCTGTGGTCTCTTCCAACTCTATAATTCTATGATTCTGATTTGAATGAATGTCAACTAATTTGGTGGCAGAGTAGCGCAGGGGAATATTTTGTCTCCTGCAGCAGTTGCCCACCCTTTGTTGCAGAGGGTGCGCAGAAGTAACAAGTGAAATACTCAAGAAATTGCCAACATCCAATACAATAACATGGTTGTTAGTGCTAGTTGGCAAGTCACCGAGACAGGACCAGGCCAGCCAAATTAGGTACAGCTGGCAGAAAAGCACCAATATAGAAATCTGTTCACAATAATAAGAAAATTGGTGGGACTGTGTTGCTTATTAAATAGGTGCAGTTGGATGGTAAGATACACAGTAGCTCTACAACCCCTAGGTGAATAAAAGGTTTGGTGATAGGATCATTAAATGTACTGGACTTGAGGATAAAGAGAGAGCAGCGGATGGCCCAACCCCAGTAGAATCTGGGGCCCATTTACACTACACAACTTAAGCACTATAATCCCACTTGAACTACTCTAGCTCCCATTCACACTACAGAATTATCATGCTATTATTCCACTTTAAATTGCCATGATTCTTTCCTCTGGAATCCTGGTCCTATAGTTGGTGAGGCATTGGAGTGGTCTGGCTGAGAATTCTAAATGGCCTTCCTAAATTGCTAGCCCCAGGATTCCATAGGACAGAATCATGGCAATTAATGTGGAATAATAGCACTATACTTCTGTAGTATGACTTGGCCTATGCTTCAGTCCTATGGAATCCTGGGATTGGCAGTTCAGGGAGGAGCATTTGGAATTCTCAGGCTGAGACCGCTGGTTCCTCACCAAACTACAAGTCCCAGGATTCCATGGGATGGAAACCTGGCCGTTAAAATGAAATAGTGATGCAACAATTATGTAGTGTAAATGGGCACATGGTCTGGAACCACAGCTTTTATTGGTGTGTGTGTGTAGGGGTGGGGGGACATTCCAGAAAATATTCTGTCAGGATATATTCTGCCACATAAGTACATTGAACCGTCTTGTACCATATAGAAATGATCTATGTTGTTTTATTTCAAATATATAAATCCCACTTTATAGCCACCAAGGGCTCTCAAAGTGGTCAATGAAAGACTTTTTAAAAACATCCCCAATCTAAAGTGTGAACTGCTGGTATTGGATTTTCCCTGTTCTGAAGGGAGAGCATTTCCAGAATGTCTCATCTCTGCGCAACCTGGGGCCAGGTGGGAAGCCCTTAGCATTTACAGATATTTGTATATATGCTGGAGCATAGCCATCAGTCTGGGTGTGTGTGCCAAAATGATGATACTTCCTCAACATGTGAGAATTCTGACCCCTCGATGAAATTTTCCTTCAGTCCTAGAGAATGAAACATGAATATGGTTCATCCCTACAACTCTTCTATTTCTTGTGTTTCTCTTCCCTTGATCATTCTGGCTACCCCTTTACTTTGTATATCTCAACTGTACTTCTAAATATTTAACTGCAGTTTCAAGTTACTGCAACGTTAGAAATCTGGGGACTAAAGGAATATTTAATAGGGAGGGAGAGTTCTTATTTGTTGCACGAACTACACCCCTGTATATATGCCAATGTAAGATAATGTGCTACTTTTGAAAATGATGGATGATTATGAAAGCAATGCAAGCAAATAAGAAGAGAAAAGAAAAATATTTTTGCACAAAAAATGCATATAAATGACTTTGTGTTGGTGTGTCTAGAAGAAAAATACATATTATTTTGTGTATTATTTTTTACCCCAAATCCTCTCATGTGGGGAAAAAATCTGCCAAGAGCACTTTGCAGATGATGGAGGAGATGAGAGCACCTTTTCTATGAACATGTGGGTGGACTGTGTTTGATTTGTGCCTCAGTGTATATGGTAATGGGGTTTTTCAAATGAAAATTAACCTGAGAAAAGCCCAGACTGAAATCCCATTGCTAGAAGATCTCATACATTTTTGTCCAGTGTGGAATGGCTGTGTTCAGCTCAATGTTACAAATGTGCATTTGTGCTTGGGGCACACAATTGTGCACAGCAGAGGGATGTGTGATGGTTGTGCAAGGATGCACATTGCATTGGTTGTGCATTGCACATTTGGTCTTGTATGAAGTTTCACAACATCTCAATTCACTAACCAGTGGCACTGGGCAACCACCACATAACTCCATGAGTGTAAAGTTACATTCCATTTCAGTGTAGGAGCTTAGCCTCAGTGGGCATACATAAGCTGTGTAATGGCTGGAGGCTATGGGCAAGCTGAGAATCAAGCTGAGATGATGCAGCATTGGAAGGGAAATTTAAACAGCAGACAGGTTTCTTGTTTCAGGCAGAGGTCGGAGAGGGACAGAGTCCAGACAAGACTGACCGTCTCTTTCTTGCTCCTACATTACGGTTACAAGACTATAAGGGCAACCATATGGTAAAAGGTCTGGAAGCCAAGCCCTATGAGATGCAACTTAAGGATGTGGATATGTTTAGCTTGGAGAAGACAAGACTGAGAGAGTTGATATGATAACCATCTTTTAATGTCTGAAGGAATATCTTCTAGATAAAATGAGTTTGTTTTCTGCTGTTTTAGAGACTAGAACATTAACCAACGGATTCAAATTGCCAGGAAAGAGATCCCATCTAAGCATTAGGAAGAACTTCTTAGCTCTAAGAGCTGCTCAGCAGTGGAATGGGCTGCCTCGGAGTGCTGTGGACTTTCCTCATTTGGAGGTTTTTAAGCAGAGGTGGCATGGCGACAGCTTAGGAGTGCTTTAGCTGTGTATTCTTGCATGACAGGGGATTGGACTAGATGATTTTTGTAGCCCCTTCAAACTCTGTGATTCTATGAGAAGCCCTGAACTTCTTAAAAAAAGGCAACCTTGGCAATGCCCTCCATGTCTCCACCCTAAGCTTCTCCCACATATTCTGGCGGTTTGTAGGCACCTGGCTTGGTGTAGGTGCAGCAGCCCTTGAAAAGCACACTGGAGCCAGCTCCTCATTGTTGACTCATGAAAGCCACTCAACTTTCTTTCGGGTTGTTTGTTCTTCAGCTGCTTCCCACGTCGCTTTCCCAGGTTGTTCCCGATAAGACTTGTTTGTTGGCTTCTGACCCACTGGGACACGTCAGAAAGAAAAGAGGAGGGGGGCATACACAAAAAACAATGATCCAGTTGCCTTGGCATCAGAAACCTTGAACAGTGGAAAGGGTGAATGGAGGCAGAAGAAAGACAGTGTGTGAGGGAGAAAGAGTGTAACACAACACCAAGGACGCCAAGTGGTGGAATTGAGCTTTGAAAAGTTACTTTTGGGATTACAAGTGCCAGATTTTCCCCAGCCAGCGTGGGTATCTTGGGAATTTTGTAATTCGTAGCTCCAAGACAGAACTTTTCCAAGAGCTGTGCAAGAAGTATAGGTAGAAAGGTGGCCATGCTGGATGGAAACAACACCTTAATAAGTGAATCTGGGAGGATGCAGGCCATGGCCTTTTTGGTGGTGGCTTCCAGGCTTTGGACCTTCCCAGCTAGAGAGGTCAGAATGACTTCTTCTTCTCTTTCCTACTATCAGGAGGTGAACACTTTCCTGTGCTGACATCCTGGTGACTGCCAAGGCATTTAAGAAAGTCTGCTGCTTGGTGGATTTTTTTATCTTTGGGTTTTCATGTATTTGTTTTAAATGGTTTTGATTCTATGGTTTAATCACATTTCAACCACAACTTTTTGTATATTTTTCCTTCATGTGTTTGTAACATATTCTTATCTATATTAATGTTTGTAAACTGCCTTGAATCTCAGATTTTTTTTGGGGGGGAGGGGAAGCATTTACGTGAATTAACAACAGCAGCAGCCACATTGGATCCTCTGTTTAATAGTTTAACAGGGGCCCTGATGCCAGTCCCCTAAAAGAGATTTTGGCAAGCTGTTTTAATGATGATGGATCACGAACCTGTAGTTCCTTTAGATCCATCAAAAAGTGCTGAGAAGATGGAGCAGGGATAAGGAGAGTTGTGTACCTATTAGGAAAAGTACAAAGGAAAAGTGAGATAGAAATAAAATCAGTTAATTAATAATGGTTCCCACAGGCAGATGTTTTCTGGAAAGTCTTCAGCATGCTTGAGCCTTTTGATGATTTAATGCTCAGTACAGGGTAGTGGTCTGAGGGCCTTTCCACTCTACACTGTTATAGTGCCATTATTCCACTTTTAACCTCCTGTGGAATTCCGGGGTTTGCAGTTTCCTGAGGCCAAAGAGCTCTCTGGCTGAGAATTCTAAAGACCCCTCCCTAAACTGCAAACCCCAGGATTCCATAGGATGTTGAAAGGGAATAATTGCACTATAAGAGTGTAGTGTGGAAATGGCCAAAGATTCGATTCTCTGCTCAGCCATGGAAACCCACTGGGTGACCTTGGGCAAGTCACATAGCTCCTGAAAACCTGTGATAGCTTCGCCTTATAGTCTCCATAAATCAGAAATGACTTGAAGGCACACAACATACAAAATATACAACTTGACTGACTTTGAGTGACTTATCTTGCACACAGGGTAGAGTTATATAGATACGATTGTTCTGATCTGTGGTTGCTGGATATCAGGTATGGATGGTATGGACTGGTGGCAGGGGACATACATACAACAGCTGGATGGGAAAAAAGGTACGTGTATATTTGCAAATGTTGCAAAGTAAGTAGGTATGTGTATATTTGCAAATGTAGTGGGCTGAGCTTGGAAACCATGCCCTATAAGGGGTGGCTTAAGGAGCTGGGTCTGTTTAGCTTGCAGAAGAGAAGGTTAAGAGGTGGCATGATAGCTATGGTTAAATATTTGAAGGGATGTCATGTTGAGGAGGGAGTGGGCTTGTTTTCTGCTGCTCCAGAGACTAGATTATGGAGCAACGGCTTCAAATGTCAAGAAAAAAGATTCTAAACATTAGAAAGAACTTCCTCATGGTAAGAGCAGTTCAACAGTGGAACACACTGCCTGGGAGTGTGGTAAAGTCTCTTTCTTTGGAGATTTTTAAACAGTGGCTGGATCGCTGTCTTTTGGGGGTACTTTGACTGTATTTCTGCATGGCAGATTGGAGTTGGACTGGATAGCCCTTGTGGTCTCTTCCAACTTTACGATACTACAATTACAATACTGCAATTACTACAATATATATGGTGGCATGCATATGTACACAGCTAGGAGTGATGGAGGATGCCATTTGTCTACCCCACACTCACCAACAGAACTGTGTGTATACATGTGCACAGATGTGTTGGGACATACCCACGCACATGTATGTGGGAATGTAACTTGTATACACCTTAGTGGAACCAAGGGGGAAATGGATGCAAGGCCACACTTCTGTTTCCTCCCTGTGTCCATAATGACTGGGGGAATTCTGGGAGCTGCAGTCCGTAGTGTCTTCCATCACTAGGAACAATGGCTCGTTTCATGCCAGTGTGTTGGTAAAATCTCCACCAGGTTTTAGTCTGAATTTCAAAGGAGCTATCCAAAGTGTTGAACCAATTTTGGGGGAGCAAGTGGAACACTTTTGGTAGCTCTCGTAAAGTTTGGATTCAAATCCAGTGAAGCCTTCACCACCTTACTAGCTTAGAAGCCTTGAGATGTGACTGGATCACACATATTGCAATTCTGTGTGACTCAGGAGTCATTCTCCCAAACTGTTTCCATTCCCCTATCCTGGGCCAGGAGTAGATAAGCACCTCGAGATTAATTACCACATGCTGTCCTACACTACCACGTCCTTGATCAGCAATGATTGGGCATGACAGGCAGAAATTGAACAGGCGAAGCTTTTCCCAACACGGTGGGGGTTTGAAGTAATTGGAGAAGGCGAGATATAAATAAATCAATAAAATGAAATATGTAACACTCCGTTAGAAAGTCTGCAGGCAGTGGGTGAAAAACCTCGGGAGCTGGAGGAAAGCTACACAGGGAATGGTCAACAGTCATGCCGGGCCACCCTTTGATGCTGTGCGTGTCATTATCTGCCTCTCCTGTGGCTAGCAGAATAAATTGCACATCGCAAATGCATAGAAAAATAGCTGATTTGGCATCATTTATACAGGTTGCCAACTGCCATTCTAACTCCCCACCTCCCTGGTTAACCAGGGACAACAGTCTTGATTTTCTGCTTCACCGTCCCTTATTTGGTTCCTTATATTCTTTTTCCAGCAAATGCAAGCAAAACATTTCTCCCTCCTTCTCTTTTGTTTTTGTTTGATTAGCATGAGGGCCAGGCTAAGCATGGAATCCATCATATTTCTGAATCTATGAACATTTGTGCACGACACTCTTATAGTGCGATGATTCCACTTGCAACCTCCTATGGAATCCTGGGGTTTGCAGTTCCGGGAGGGGCTGGCTGGCCCCTCCCAAAACTGCAAACTCCAGTATTCCATAGGAGGTTGAAAGTGGAATCATCGCGCTATAAGAGTGTGGTGCGGAGACGGCCTAAGCCTAGGACTCTCTTTCTCTCTGTCTCGTGTCACCCTTTGGGCTGCTCAAATGGCAATCAAGACCTGGGTGTGAACACTTCTGCCTCAGAGCCAGACCATAAGTCTGACTGGCCCAGGGTGGAGCCCAAATGTGGTGAAAATGCCCCCAATATCCCTGGAGAGTGACCTGGAGGAATTTGTTTTTGAAAAATTGTGCAAAAAATTTGTAAAAAAAAAATCATTTGACTTTTGCTTGGCCCAGGGGCCCTGCCCTACCCTGGTGGCTCACCAGAATGGTTCTTGTGGGGCACATGAAGCCAGGGGGTGGCATTTTGCCCACCAATACTTTGGAAAGATGTTTTTCAACAATTTTCCAACTATTTTTTTATATTCTCCCCTTCTCTAGTCTTGATAGCCCTGCTGTCCCATTGCAGCAAATGCTCCATCAGGAGAGCAACTGGCAGAGCTCCTAAGAGCATCTGCCCATTCAGTGTCCCATCATGGGGACCACTAAGGAGGAAGACAGTGGGCAGACAGTACCAGTGGTAAAACACTAAATATCAAACTGGAGGTCTTTGTCATGACTCAAGGAGAGTCCAAAAATACAGACTGCTACATAGATCTATTTTTTAAAAAAAAAAAAAATTCCTGTAATGTTCATCTTTCTTAGGAACTGGTCTTTTGTAAGGTCAGTGGATCTTACCTGCTCAAGACCAAGCTACTCCAATAAACTTTGGATTAGATCAGAAACAGCAAATATCAATGCATTCTGGCTAGGAAAATTCATTTTCCTTCCAACTGCAGTGTGGTTTGTAACTAAACTTAGAGGGAACTGGCGAGCCCAAGTGTTATAGCAGCAGATGATACTGTAGTCCCAGCTAATCAATAAGTCCTTAGACTTTGACCTTGTGAACCCTGCTTCCACTACACCACTGAGCAACACTGACGATAATTGAAAGAGTGGCTTTAAAGGTAAGGATTTTTAAGAGTAAGGGAATGGCTTGGAGTGGGACAACTTGCAGTGTCATTGGCATGATGGAGTATGTCAATTTCCGTTCTTTCTCCGTTCTGTGGTTCTTATCTGGACCAAACTCCCTTTACAAACAGTTCTTTCTGAAGAAAGAGATGTGGGTGATCCTAAAGGAGAAACTCAGCAGTCCACTAAAGCAATAGACAGTTTGGCCCTGCATTGCAAAAGTCACCATCAGCAGTCATACAGTGGGAATTTCTGATGTGCTGGTATGCTGTGTCAGTGCCCATATCCCCCTCCCCAGAAGAGTCCTAAAATTCAGAAAGCTGTGTGGATTCATATAGAACAAACCAGTTCTCGCAGATTTCACCTCCTTCTGGAGCAGATCTTTTATAAAGCTAATGGGTCCCAATTGCTTCAGGGCTTATCACCTGAGACCTAGGGAAAACTCACTGTGATGCCATAGAAGGAAAGCCCTGGCAAGTTTACAATGCTGAGGTTACAAGGTTACATTGGCATTAGACCTGAAGTATCAATCCCAGTTGCACAGGCCACGCCACTCAGTTTTTTAAAAAGGTCTAACAAATGTTGAAGACAGACAAAAAGACAGAAAAACAAGCAAACATATACATTTTTCAAGGCAATGTTGTTTCCTTGAGATTCCTCCTCTTTGAAGAGAGACTTTGGTCCAAGCTCTGAGATCTGGGGTCACTAATACAATTGCTAAGACATATCCCAGTCCCTGACAACGAGCCATTGTGACTCTTGCAGCCAAGCTCAGAGAGAACAGAGGAGCCTGAAGGTATGGCAGATTGTGTCATTGGCACTTCTAATTCAAAAGTCCTGGTGTTCCAACCTTGTGAGCTCAGGCTCCACTTCTGCATTGGCCATTGTTCTTTAGATTTCAGTCCCACTCCTGAGCCTAGAGTTATCAGATCCTGGATAATGCTGAAGCAGACATACCTTGAATATGCACCTGTGTGCTGCACACATATGAACACTCTGGGGCAAAGGTCCTATACCTTTAATGATGCAACAAGCAATAGCTGCTGAAATTCCCTCTGCTATTTGTTCTTGTGGTGGTGGTGGTCAGCAGTATGATGCAGCAGCCAAGAAAGTGAATGCAATTCTTGGTTGCACCAATAGGAATATGGTGTCTAGATCAAGGGAGTTAATGGTACCACTCTATTCCGTTTTGGTCAGACCTTATCTGGAATACTTTGTCCAGTTCTGGGCACCTCATTTCAAGAAGGATATTGACAAGCTGGAGCGCGTCCAGAGGAGGGTGACCAAAATGGTGAAAGATCTGGAAGCCATCACCTATAAGGAGCAGCTTAGAGAGCTGGGGATATTTAGTCTGCAGAAGAGAAGGTTAAGAGGCAACATGATAGCCATATTTAAATATTTGAAGGGATGTCATGTTGAGGAGGGAGTGGGCTTGTTTTCTGCTGCTCCAGAGACTAGAATAAGGAACAATGGATTCAAACTGCAGGAAAAGAGATTCCATCTAAACCTCAGGGAGAACTTCCTGATGGTCAGAACTGTCCAGCAGAGGAATGTGCTGCATCGGAGTGTGGTGGAGTCTCCTTCTTTATAGGTTTTTAAGCAGAGGCTATGGCCATCTGTTGGGAGTGCTTTGATATGTGTTCCTGCATGGCAGGGGGTTGGACTGGATGGCCCCTGAGGTCTCTTCCAACTCTATGATTCTATACTCTATATAACTTGTTTCCAACTTATGGTAAACCTATCATGGGGTTTTCTGGGGCTGAGAGTATGTGACATGCCCAAGGTCACCCAGCTGGTTTCCATGGCCATGAGGGCAATCAAACTCTGGTCTTGAAGATTACAGTCCAGTGCTCAAACCACTACATCATACTGGTTCTCTGCTATACAGCTATGAAAAATGCAGGATTCCTGACCTATCTAAATACCAAAGTTAGAGATCATCCACGCCATAGTATTTCTGATTTCTACACATGGTTGTGAAAGCTGGACAGTGAAGAACCAACTCATTTGAAATGTGGTGTTGGAGGAAAGTGGTAAGGATACCACAGACCACTAAAAAGACAAATAGTGAGGTCCAAGAACTCTTCCTAGAAGCAAAGATGTTTAAATTAAGGCTGTCGTACTGTGGATATATCATGAGACAATGTGATTCATGGGAAAAGATGATAACAATTGGTAAAGTGGAAGGCAGTAGAAGAAAAAAGGAAGGCCACATGACACATGGAGTGGTTCGTTCGAGAAAACTACGGCCCTGAGTTTTGCAATACCTGAACAGGGCAACTGATGCCCGGGGTCTCTCATACATAGGGCCCCATAAGTCAAAGTTGGCTTGTGGGCAATTAACCACAACAAATCCAGGGGGAGAGGAGAACAGAAAATGGAAAAAGGGTGAGATCTCCCAGCTGAGCTTTCTTGTAATACCTTCTTGTAGCAGGAGCAGTCTATCTGAACAGTGGGACTTCGAGCTGCAGGGGCAGATGAAATTTCCCAGCATCAATAACCCAAGCCAGCCGTCTCCCTTCATCTAACCCTAGAGCCAAGCCACAGTTTGCTGAAGTTCCTGCTGTGGCACTAAAACTCCCAAAATCTTCCAGTGACTAAGGCCAATCTTGGTAGGAAGGGATTGTCCCTAGTAGGGAAGTTTGGTCTCAGATTATCTATTTCTTTCTTGTTTTAATCCACAACTATAGAGGGGGAAAACACAAGAGAAAAAAGAAACAAACTCTATATAAACAATAGACATAACTAGATCCAAAACTAAACTAAACTGAATTGAGACAAAGTAAGAGTAGAACATAAAAACACAAGCCATGACTAAAAGACTCATCTATTACACTAAATGCATGCATCCTGACTACAGTAACATGCAAGAGAACTCTGAAACCTCCCATACTAAATGTAAAGAAAAAGAAAAATCGATTAATATCCCATGTCTTTTTCTACCACTATAGAACTAAGTATATTCAGCTTTCTAGAATTACTAATAATCATAACCACGGATTATTACATCATTAGATTTCTTATTGCTTAAAAAATCCATAAGCAGTTTCCAGTCTTTCAAAAAAAAAAAATTCTTCAATTGATCTTTCTTTCAAAATCAATTTTGCACTTGGGCAAGATCCACAATTTCAACAACCCACTCTTCCGTCATTGGTACTTCAGTTCATTTCCAAGTTTGGTCTAACAACACTCTTGCCAGATATTCTGTTTCTGAAAGAAAACTGTATTTTTTGGATCCTGGGAATCAATGGAGGAGGTGAATCTGCCTTTTACTCTGGATTTTACAGGAAGGATTCAACAGGCTGAACCTTCCCCACCCCCTCCCCCAAATAGCTTCAGCATTTCGGGTTGCTCCTTTAAAATCCAGCAAAAACATGGCATGGATTCATCGACTTCACTGCCATGGAAGCCACCGGCTACCACTGATTTTATGCTGGTAGGAGAGCAGCTTTTCTAGGTCGTCATTGCCTCACCTCTCATAACTCCTATGCTGAGTGCAGAAGTCAAACCCCACAGTGGTTCTCGTGCTGTCCTTATTCCATGGAAAGATTTTGACCAAGTTTCAGTCTGTTCTTTGTGTCTTGAGTTGATGACATGGATGTCCCTCCTTCTCTCTCATTGGCAGTGCCAGCAGTACGTGCCATTTTGCTTTTTAGATTGCCCCTGCTCTACTGTTTGCACTGCAGTGCTTGGCGGACAGGCATAGGGGCACCGTATCTTTGATGGCATACAAAGGAGAGAGTGGGCACCCCCTCCCATGCCCTGGGTTGGGTGATTGATTGATTGATGGGCTGATTCATGTCCCATCTTCCTCCTGACTGGGATCCAAGGAGGCTCACAACATGAGAGAGGTACGTGGACTGAAATGTAAGGTTAAAGTCTTAGAAAACAGTGAAATAAACTAACATATTACAACATCCTTGTGTTAGTCTGAATCTGCATGCAGAAAGTTATCCTAGCATCTTTGAGAGCAACAGAGAGAAAGAAGTTTGTACGATAAGCTTTTGTAGACTGAGTCTACTTCATAGAATCATCGAGTTGGAAGAGACCACAACGGCCATCGAGTCCAACCCCTGGCCATGCAGGAACACACTCAAAGCACCCCCATAAAATGGCTGTCCAGCTTCTGTTTAAAAACTTCCAAAGAAGGAGACTCCACCACACTCCCATGCAGCCTATTCTATTGTCTAACGGCTCTTACCATCAGGAAGAACTTTAGGTGAAATCTCTTTCCCTGTAGTTTAAATCCATTGCTCCATGTCCTAGTGTCTGGAGCAGCAGAAAACAAGCTTGCTCCATCTTCAACATGACACCCCTTCAAATATTTAAACATGGCTATCATGTCTCCTCAACCTTCTTTTTGTCAGGCTAAACACACCTAGCTCCCTAAGCCTCTCCTCATAGGGCATGGCTTCCAGACCCTTCACCATTTTGGTTGCCATTATCTGGTCAGGTTCCAGCTTGTCAATATCCTTCTTGAATTGTGGTGCCCAGAACTGGACAGAGTATTCCACGTGAGGTTTAACCAAAGCAGAATAGAGTGGTATTATTACTTCCCTTGATTTCGACACTGTACTCCTATTGATGCAGCTCAAAATCACATTGGCCCTGCATCTGATGAAGTAAACCCAGTCTTACTCTACAAACTTCTTTCTCTTAGTTAGTTTCAAAGGTGCTACAATATCCCTCTGTATAGCAAAACATCAATGCTCTAAAACAACATAGTATCATCTTTTAAAAAAATGACAAGAAGAATAAACATATAGAGCACACACTCATTAAAAGACTTTTCTGGATTGTCACTTGTCCCCCAAATGCCTGTTCAGATGGAAAATTCCTCATCTGCTGGAGGAAGGAGAACAGGGAGGGACCTGCCTAGTCTCTTGTGGCAGAGAGTTCCACCGCCTGGGACCAGCCACAGAGAAGACCCTTCCCTGTGCCCTCCCCAAAAGTACTTGTGAAAGTGATGGAACTGAGAGAAAGCCCTCATTCAAAGAAAATAAGCCTCAGGCAGGCTTACATGGGAAGCAATGGGCTTCTAGAACTGTGCTTTCTGCTTGCAGTTTGCAGCACACGAAGATGGAGCAGAACCTTGGGTGCCTCAGCTCCCTCTGTGTAGGACAAGACATCTTTTGGGGTGGCTAAAGCACCCATACTTTGCTCTCCATCCATGCCAGCAGCTTGCTAAGGCCTGTCTTGCAGACAGCCGCAGCTGTGAACATGAAAACGTTCAGAGGAGCTCTTGATCCAAATCCCTGTTCAAAGTGCCTGCCACACCCACACTGCTCTCTTCAATTGCAAGGACAACAAAGAAAGTGCAGGGGCTTAGAGGGAAGGGGGTTTCCCAGCTGCAGGTCTGCCCCCCAAGAAAGGGGTCAGCTTTGTGGAGATTCTCATGCTCTCTGCAAGAGCTAATTGAGTGGAGGATGGCTGAATAAAAGTGTGCATGTGTGTTTGTGTGTGTGTGTGATAGAGAGAGAGAGAATGGGACTACTGCCTGAGGGTGGGAGACTCTACAGAACTGAGTATTTTAAAAACTGCTGAAGGCCTTCAGAGCAATAAAATGGCATCACACAGTGTGGCTATTCCAATCCTTGAGATGTTGCTTTTAAGATGAACTAGATATACGATGTACTGTAGCCATCCATAATAGGAACCAACTGTAGGATGATATTTCTGAGTCCGACTGCTCAGTTGTGGATGCCATAGCAGCTCATGGCTCCCATGTCGGGGGGGGGAGGTAGTAAATCTGCTCTGGGTTTTAGTCTGACCTTTAAAGGAGCTAATGCAAGGTCCTGAAACCCTTTGGGAAGAGAGTTCTGCAATTTGGATAGCTCTTTAAGGTTTGACCCCAACCCCAGTGGATTCACCACTCCATTGATTACAGGAGGTAGCAGCTGCCATTGTGCAGTTGACTTCAGTAACTCTCTTGTTTGGGGGAGGGTCCAGGAACTGTAGTACAAAAATAATGTTTCCAATCTGTAGGTCTAATTCAGGTGCTGGTAGCATACACCCCCCCAAAAAACGTTGGATCACTGATTAGTGCCTAAGATAGTTGTAGCTTCTAGTTCAAAGGACCTTGTGGGCTTCCTAAATGCATGCCCCAGCTACCCACATTGCCATATTTCTCATGTGCAAAAAGACCATTTGTCCCACCGAAATGATGATAGTCATATAGAGACTTATGAGAAAGTGCTCATAGCATCGCTGTGATGAGTGACTTCAGTCCTTGTTCCCTGTACCATACTTTGAGGTACAAGAGGATGGGGCTTGTTGTGTTACAGTGCCTGGAAGTCATTTATGACTATCTTGACACTGTCAATAATCTTGAAAGATCTAGGCTTGATTACTCTTGATGGCTTAAATATTTGCAAGTTCCCCTATGGAAGCTGTTGGATATTTTTGTCTAGTATGTGGTATTTGCTTTCAGTTCAAGGTCAAGGAATTGTAGTTATACATGCTGTGCCATTTTGCATGCAGATGTGCATTCCCACCTGATGCATATCTGCCCTTGCTGAAATTGCCAAAGATATTCCTTCAGTTGCATGTACAATTTTGCATTCAGTTGCAGATTGGTGCCAGTCAACACAAGGGATGCATAGCACTATCAATGTGTAATTCTGCATATGGAGATTTATGTTTCCTGTGAGCCCAGCCATGCTAGGAAATGATAAACAGCAAATCTCCATGTACTAATGAATCAGATCCCTAGACATAAAATATACACATGAGTTTCCTAGAGTCTGGGAAAGTGATTTTGAGGGAAGTACAATGCCTAGTATCCCCAGTCTGCATGGCCATTGACCATGCTAGTTGGAGGGGAATTCTGGGAGTGGCAATCTAAGGTCTAAATCTAATTAGAATCATAGAGGTGGAAGAGACCCCAAGGGCCATCCAGTCCAAACAGCTGCCGTGCAAGGATACATAGTCAAAACATGCTCAGTAAGTGGCCATCCAGCCACTTAAAAGCCTCAGAAAAGGAGACTCCATCACACTCGGAGGTAGCGTGTTTCACTGTTGAACTATGCTTGCCATCAGGAAGTTCTTCCTAATATTTGGGTGGAATCTCATTTCCTGTAGGTTGAAGCCACTGTTCCATGTCCTAGACTCTGAAGCAGGAAAAAACAGGCTTGCTGCATCCTCCATATGACATCCCTTCAAACATGTAAACATAGTTATCATGTTTAAGCTACCTCTTAATCTTCTCTTCTCCAGGTTAAACATACTGGGGTATGTTGCTCCTCATAAGGCATGGTCTCCAGGCCTTTAACCATTTTAGTCACTCTACCCTGGACACATTCTTCTCAATGTGCCTCTTGAATTGCGGTGCCCAGAACTAGACACAATATTCGAGGTGACATCTAACCAAAGCAGAATATTTTCCTTGACCTAGACACTATACTCCTATTGATGCAGCCTAGAATTGCATTGGCTTTTTAAGCTGCCACATCACACTGCTGACTCATGTTCTGCTTGTGGTCTACTAACTGTTAGTCTCAACTAGAGCAGAGTCATTAAACTAATGAGACTTACATAAATGTTGACTTAACAAATTCCCAGTGATTCAACGCACCTAGTCTATTCTACTCTGTTCCTTAAAGCATTTAGAGAGGAAGACAAAAAAGGAAGGGCACACCAGGATTGCCAGGTGATGAGCATCCCAGGCCTTGAGGATAACCCCTGATGTTGTCACATAAGCCATGTCTTAAGCAGTTGCTCAGAACATGTCGTTCATACACTAAACACTAAGCTTAGCACAAATAAGAAAATGTATCCTCTGGTTGTAAATTAAGTTTCCCAAGCTTTGCATTGAACAGTTTAAAAAACCTGAGAAATTTCCCCTCCCAAAGCCCCTGTGTGTTCTTCATTGCCTTTGTAACAGAGGATGGAAGTCCTAGTTCTGTTTTTAACACTTTTGCAAATGCTGCTTTTAAGAAAACTTTTACTCCAACCTCAAAAATAAATAAATGAATGAATGAATGATCAATCAATCAATCCATCCAGGCTCTGCTTTTAACAAAAAACAGCATACAGTAGCCATGTAGAGAGAAGTTTTTCAAGGTAATTCTCTCATCCTGAGATTCCACCATCCTTGCCCTGGAGGCTGGAGAAGACAGTCCAGACCCTGGGATCTGGAAACCCTAAGGAGGAGAGGACCTATGGGAGAGACCCATATACAGTCATGGGTTGCTGGTTCCTAGTATCTACTACAGAGTTGTTAGTGCTATTATATTTTCCGTATGACCATCCAGAGCTACAACCTTGAATGAAATGAGATGATCAAGAAAAACAGATTTCTCACATTCAGTCTATATTCCCACGGGTGTCTTTCATAATTCATAATTCTTTTGCAGCCAGAAATTTGTTCCTGAGCGAGGAATGAATATATCATTGGAAGAGGAAGTAGACCGTCAGTACTGGATGAAGTCTTCTAATTACTCAGAAACCTTCTCCATATTTAGAAAACCTTCAAAGGCATAATTTTGATTTCATCCTAAAGCCACCAGAATTACGATTCAAAAGTCATGGTTCAAAATTTATATGGGAGGTGGATGTGAACCAAAGGTACCTGCTTCTGATATGCTTCTCCCTCAGAACTAGTAGGAGTTCTTTTGTTTCCTGGACTACAATTCCCAGAATCCCCCGTCCAGCTTGATCATGCTGGTTGGGGGATTCTTTACATGGTAGTCAAAGAAAAAGTAACATTTTCCCAGCTGTGTACTCTGCTACTGTGTAATAGGCTCTCCCAGCCTTTGCGACTGTTGAAATGAATGCCTTATCTTCCCTTCCTTGCTGCACCCACTAGGACATACCACCTTCTTATTTACCTCCTACTCCGATATGCTGGAACAAGCCTTTGGTCAGACCTCACCTGGAATACTATGTCCAGTTCCAGGCACCATAGTTCAAAAAGGATATTTGCCATTTACCAAAATGGTAAAAGGCCTGGAAACCACACCCTATGAGGAGAAACGTAGGCAGCTGGGTATGTTTAGGTTAGAGAAGAGAAGGTTAGGAGGTGACTTACTAGCCATGTTTAAATATTGGAAAAAATGTCATATGAAGGATAGAGGAGGTTTGTTTTCTGTTCCTCCAGAGACCAGGGCTTGACCCATTTCCGCACTAGGCTGTTATGGCACTATGATTCCATTTTCAACATCCTATGGAATCCTGGGGTTTGCAGCTTCGGAGGGGCCCGGCTGGCCCCTACCGAAGCTGCAAACCCCAGGATTCCATAGGATGTTGAAAGTGGAATCATAGCGCCATAACAGCCTAGTGCAGAAATGGGCATGGAGTAGTGGCTTCAAACTACAGAAAAAGTGATTCCAACTAAAGATTAGGTAAAAACCTCCTGAAAATAAGCGCAGTTCAAGAGTGCAACACCCTGCCTTGGAGTGTGGTGGAGTCTCCTTCTTTGGAGATTTTTAGGGGGTTGGACTGGATAGCCCTTGTGATCTCTTCCTAATGTATGATTCTATGATTCTAAGCCACTGCTTCAGGGGCAAAGTGTCTTTGTAACTCATGCCACAAGGTGAAGCATGCCGGGATGAGAAGGCTCCCCCTCTGCCGACTCTTGAGATTCCTTCCAGCTGCACAGACCTGTCCCGGGCCTCCTCTTTATCTCTTAGTTACACACGCCAGCTGGAGATATGGCCCTGTCTGCTGCCGCCAGTGATCCAGGCAGTGATTAGCACACGTGGCTGGCAGCCCAAGGGCTGTGCGGGTGATGTGGAGTGTCCCTCGAGGCAGCTGAAGCCAGCCTGGGGGTGGAGTTGGGGGGCAGAACTGCTCTGGGCAAAAATGCTTGGCTTTCCAAGCAATGACATCAGTTGGCTGACGTCCAGCCATAACCTAATGCCTAAAAAGGAACCTGTGTTATCTCAGGTCCCAGGGCTGGCTGGAGACATTTCACTGCCTGAGATGAAGACGAGTAACATGCTCACATGCCCACCAACATTTCACAGATGAAGATGGGGACAGTGTGTGGCCAAGGAACATCAGAGTGAGGTCAAGATGGCAAAAGTTGTTGAACGAGGAAGAGCAGACAGGCTGAAGGATGCTGTGGCAGTGTGCTTTTGCCTGAGCCTACTGGGAACAGCAAGACTACTTTCCTTACCAAGCTATAAATCTCAGGATTCCATGGAAAGGTGTCACAGCAGTTCAGGCGGGATCAAACTGCTACAGTTGTGTAGTGCGGACACACCCCTAGCCAGTGCAGATGAAAGATTCGCCTAGCAACCTTATTTTACAGGGGCAAAAAAACACATTGTAGTTACCTTTTACACCCCCAAGTAATGCCGCAAATGCGCTATAGGGAAGTCTTTTTCATTGCTGCTCCATCCCCTACCACACATGAATCGGGGGCCCCAACAGTAGGGCAACTATTTTCATGTCATCCCCAAAAGGGTTTCTCTAACACTTTCATATCCTAATTCATAAGCACTGATGCACATTTAGAAATATTTATTAGAATTTTAACAGAGATACAACAGATTCCCCAACTCTACCCTATAAAGGGGAAGATTGTGGCTGGGTGTACCTGAAGCTCCATCAGTGAGTATACTAAAAATAAGTCATTTTTAGACACTTGTAGGTAATATCTTTCAAGAAGCTTTGAGTGGGGCCAGCCTTATCATTAGCCAGAATGAGGCAGTCACCTCAAACAGCAAATGCTGGGAAGCATTAACAATGGCCATGTCTGCACTACACTGTTATAGTGCTATTATTCCACTTTCAACATCCTATAGAATCCTAATGTTTGCAGTTTAGGGAGAAGCATTTAGTATTCTCAGCCAGAGAGCTCTTTGGCCTCAGGAAATTATGAACCCCAGAATTCCACAGGGGGTTGAAAGTGGAATAATAGCACTATAACAACGTAGTGCAGAAATGGCTTACATCTTCTGGTTTTATTGTGGGAGGCTCATTTTGGGAGATCTGGGGGCAGTATATACATACATACAAACATACATACATATACATACATACATGCTTTTAAAAAAGGGTTTAAAGTAACAAGTAACAAATTAGACTAGAAACAAAGGCAAATAATGCTGAACACCCTTGCCAAAATGTAGGGTTGCGAGGTTACTATCATCCCACACTCTGAGATTTCAGGGCCAAAATTTGAAACCAAGGAATGGCCTCTGGTGATGTCACAGGGAAGTGGATTCTGGTGATGTCATTACACATGAACCAACCACAGTAGGTCACAGTACCTCATTCCAATAAAAGAGAAAACTCACGTCTGACAAAGTAGAATGCATACATGCACACACATTTTTCAAGGCAGTGCTTTCATCCAAATATTCCTCCCTTTCATCCTGAGGACCAGCAGAGAAGGTCTAGGACCTGAGATCCAGGAAGACTAGTTGTTAGTCCCAACCAGAGTAAACCCATTGACTCAATGGGATTTACATACTTAGCTTATCATTTGGGAACTGATTAAACAAATCTACAGTGGCTCCTCCACATTTGCGAAGGTTCAGGGTGCAGAACCCATGCAAAAGTGGAAAAACCCTGAATAACCTCCCTCACGATCCCCCTCCCATTCCCCTCCAGAGCTTCTCCTCTCCCATTCCTTTGCCTCTGGCCTTGGCATGGGGGGTGGGTAGGAAAGACAAGGTCAAAGGCTTAGGGGCAGTTTTCCCTGAGACAGAGAAGAGCAGAGTGCTGGTGTTCTACTACTTCCGGTCACCATCTTGAGAATGGAGGGGTAGGAGCATACAGCACCTGGCCAATCAGCAGCCATTACACAGCAGAATGTGCAGGCAGTGGTAGAGAGGACACACCTCAAGCAATGGGGGAGGGCTTTGCTTACCCAAAAAGAAAAAACAAACATCCATTTTAAACACAAGCCTCACAAGTCTAGGTTGAGGAATGCAAATGAATGGGAGGAAGAAAATGGGTTCAGGGCAAGCACATGCCTTGCAAATAATCAAATTGGAAAATAGGATTCAGGTCATTACTTTAAAAAAAAAAATGTTCCAAGTTTGATCTCTCAATGCCCACCTTAAACCAGGATTGCCTATTCCCTTGTTCCATTTGCCACATGTGCGTCTTCTATCAATGAAGCTGCGTGACTCAACAGCGTCTGTTCATCTCGGATGGTGCCCCCGGCTCACCCAGGAGAGCGTGGCCTCTCTCCTCTTGCCCCTGGTGGCTCTCCTGGGTCTCCCAGGGCACCCCATTAACCCCGAGGTTCTGGTCTGCTCTCTCATTCTCCCTGCCTCGTGCAAACAGAGAGTCATGTTTGGGAAGAAGCAGACCCAGACTTCATTAGCCACCATGTAGCTCTCCTCAGCCGATAAATTATAGAACACAAGCACATCTTTGAAATCCAGCCAGACTCCTAAATCCAGCAATCTTTTAACAGATAGAATGTAACTAATTTAGTTGGGATAGAAATGTCAGCCTCTTGTTCTTCTTGTTCACCACAAGAAAATGTGGTGTGTGTGTGTAAAGGTAGAGGAAGATAATTGAAGAATCACACAGAAAGAACGCAGGGAATTGAAAATGATAGAATCATAGGTTGGAAGAGACCACAAGGGCCATGCAGTCCCACCCTTTTCTGCTATGCAGGAATTCACAACCAAAGCACTCGAGTCCAAACTCTCCTGCTCACTGCGTGAAATCCAGAGCTAGACATCCCCAACAAGAGATGGAAAGTCCTCCAGTAAGAGAGCTGTCTTGCTATTCCTCCAGGAAACTGCAAAATTACTTTTATTGTCAAGATATTTCTCTTAATGATGAACTAAAATGGCCCACCCTGAAACAAAGGAAAACCAGGGCACTCCTGGCCAAGTGAAATCAGACCCCGAGTATTTCTGCACTACACTGTTATAGTGCTATTATTCCACTTTCAACATCCTGTGGAATGCTGGGGTTTGTAGTTACCTGAGGCCAAAGAGTTCTCTGGCTGAGAATTCTAAAGGCCCCTCCTTAAACTGCAAATCCCACAATTCCATAGGATGTTGAAAATGGAATAAGAGCACTATAACAGCGTAGTGCGGAAATGGCCCTCATTTCTGAGTGACAATGCTGTCCTGCATCATCCTGTTGCAATACCAGCAGGGCCTTTGTTGGGAAGGGAGCGTGACAAAGATGCCCCCCTCTGCACCCGGCTGGCTGCCTGCAGAAGGGAGCGCGAGAGACACACTCCTTCCTTCTGGACTGCAGCCAGCCTTCTTCCCATGGGGCAGCGGGCGAGGAAGTGCGCGATTGTGCTTCCTGCTCTTCTGAATGGCAGGTAAGTATGGGAGCATCACACGGGCCATTTCCGCACTACACTTTTATAGTGCAATTATTCCACTTTCAACATCTTATGGACCTGGGGTTTGCAGTTTAGGGAGGGGCCGGCTGACCCCTTCCTAAACTGCAAACCCCAGGATTCCATAGG
Organism: Iguana delicatissima; assembly: GCA_948472985.1. NCBI lineage: Eukaryota > Metazoa > Chordata > Lepidosauria > Squamata > Iguanidae > Iguana > Iguana delicatissima. The sequence continues at coordinate 128,508 of CAOKZL010001811.1, forward strand.
ATGTTGAAAGTGGAATAATCATGCTATAAAAGAGTAGTGTGGAAATGGCCCTGATCATGGGTACTTAATGGATTTAATCCGTTAAGTGAATATTCCATGATGGTGATGCACGGAGATGGGATGGCATGATGACATTGTGCAAAAAGCACGACCTGCAGCCCGCTGCCACCCCGTCCCCATAGCGGGACTGTGATGCCATGTGGAAATTGCCAGAACGTGGTCAAGACAGCATAAATTATGAACAAGTTGGAAGACACAAGCTAGGAGAGGCTGTGGCAGTTTCCTTTGCCCGAGCATACTAGGAAGGGTAAGATCCGTCCCCCTCCTTTCCTTTCCTGCCCTGATGAATTAATTGAGTGCAAACACTTTTACACTTTGAACTCAGTTTGCAGCAAGGGAACTGAACAAAGGGGGAAAGTGGAGGGAGAGATGGAAACTAGTAGATTTTAAAAAGCTGAAAAAGGGGAACAGCAGGGGATTCATTGACCAGTCTGTCCAGACTCCCATCATACCCATGCCTCCAACACAACTGGAAATTGATGTCATGGCACTTTGGGTTCTGTTTTTAGCCAATGTTCAAACTGAGGCCATTTCCCACCTACACTGTTATAGTCTTGTTATTCCACTTTCAACATCCTGTGGAATTCTGTAGTTTGTAGTTTACCGAGGCCAAGGGGCTCTCTGGCTGAGAATTCTAAAGGCCCCTCCCTAAACTGCAAACCCCAGGATTCCACAGGAGGTTGAAAGTATAGTACTATACCAGTGTAGGGCAGAAATGGCCTGATTCTTAAAAGTTGTTTTCAGCTTTTATTCTGGTACATGGGGAGCATGTTTTGCACTGGTTTTGAAGTATGTGTGTCTATATCTTTTTTTGGCCAAAACAATAATAATATTTTTAAAAAATCCACTGGTGAATTTTTTAAACCATTTTTTTTAAAAAAATAAGGAATACATTTCTGCTTTAAGAAATGGCTGGTCAGTCTTCTTGGTTGTTCCATAATCAATAGAATGCCCCTGGCTAGCATTATGAGAATGGGCCTTCTCCTTTGTAACACTCTGGCCATTTCCGCAGTACACTCTTATAGCGCGATTATTCCACTTTCAACATCCTATGGAATCCTGGGGTTTGCCGTTAGGGAGGGGCCGGCTGGCCCCTCCCGAAACTGCAAACCCCAGGATTCCATAGGATGTTGAAAGTGGAATAATCGCGCTATAAGAGTGTAGTGCGGAAATGGCCTCTGTCTTAAATGGTTGGAGAGACAACCATGCCAAGTATTAAATGACTCTTGGAAATGCATTTATGTTTCTGGGACAGCATGCCTTCCAACTGTCCCAATATGATAGCACTAGTCCCAATTAATCCACAGTCATCCCACTTTCTCACCTGCTTTTAAAATGTCCCTCCTTATACTCTCCCTCTTGGTTCTCAGCTTACTTCTATTGCTGCAAACGGAGTTCAAAGTGCACAAGTAGTTTGTGCTGAGTTAACTGAGTAGAGTAGAAGAAGATGGGCAGAATCTTGCCCTTCCGAGTAGACTCAGAAAACAGTAAACTACTGCAGCCTCTCCTAGCTTATATGTTGCTCCTCACTGATAACTTTTGACATCTTGCTCACACTCTGATGCTGCCTGGCCACACTTGTCCCCCTCTGCATCTGTGAAATGTTGGAGGGTACGAGACTGTAACGATTATTTCCCCAGCTGTTTCTGTATTAGTCATTGAAAGCATTTAAACATTATTTACTTTGCTAAAATTGCTCTTAAATGGCTTTGCATTGTTGTTATATTGTCTCAGATATATATTTTACTGTACACCACTCCAGGATTTTATTACATCATGGCCAGCTGAAAGGTCTGGCGTCCACCTGGCCTAGCTGTCCAGATGAGAGCTAAGCCTGTGTTATCTCTTTTCTTTTTCAATGTTTAGTTTCCAGTGAGCTGTGGACATTCACAGCATGCATTCAGCGTCAGGTGTAACTTTGAAATTGGGCTACAGCTGACACAGCCCAGAGTCTTGGAGCTTGAGAATTACAGGCAGGAAGAAGAAGTGTGAATGAAGGTGGATGGGGAACTGTCTAGGACAGTGGTTCTCAACCCTGAGCATTGACCATAGTGGCTGGGGCTTCTGGGAGCTGAAGTCCACGAACATCTGGGGACCCACAGGTTGAGAACCACTGGTCTAGGAACAAAGCTTTCTGTTCTCTGTTCTGAAGTGGGACGTCGATGTCCCAAGGCAGCAGGGTGAAACAGGAGAGCACAGTGGTAATAGAATGGCAGGGTACGAGATCTCTCTGGTGAAAGGTTCCAGGTGCTCCTCCCAGAAAATGCACATCCCAGGAGTCCATAGGATGTTGCCATGGCAGTTAAAGTGGAACCAGAGTGCTATAATTGCTTGGTGTGAAAGCATCCCTCTAGATTATAGGGCCTTTCTGCACTACACTGCTATAGTGCTATTATTCCACTTTCAATATCCTGTGGAATTCTGGGGTTTGTAGCTTACTGAGGCCAAAGAGCTCTCTGCATGAGAAATCTAAATGCCCCTCCCTAAACTACAAACCCCAGAATTCCGTAGGATGTTGAAAGTGGAATAACAGCACTATAACAGTGTAGGGGGGAAATGGCCTACGAGTATATGATTCTATGCACGAGGCCTGTGTTACCCTGTTTACTGGGGGTCCCGGGAGGGACACCTAAATAACCAAACTATAAAACACAATTTTAGGGGAAATTTGCTGGAGCACTCACTTAAGCTAGCGAGAGGCAGAGTAACTTAGCAGGATCTTGCAACCCAGCGTCTACGGGGTCAGGTCAGTCAAGCAGCCAGACGGGTTTAAAGTAATCAAATGATGTTTTATTGAATACAAACAAATACTGAAGACACTACAGTCACACAGCTAACTAAGAGATTAGAGGTTGAATTAAGGATAGGGACTTTCAGGGAAAAATGGGTGATACAACACCTGTCTCGTTGTCCTGGACCTTGGGAGAAGCCGGAGGTGCAGAGAAGAAGCTCAGCTCCATTAGCTGAGGGGAGCTCGCCAAGCTACACAGCAGCAAGATGGGATGAAACTCAGGAGCGATCCGAGGAAGGTCTCGGAGTCGGGGGGTTTTATAGGGTGAATTGGGACTGCAGGCTATGCCTACTCAGGGAAAACAATGAGTTTTGGGTACAAGACAATGTCTTGGAAAGGTCACAACTTTGCATGATGGAATCAGAGCCAAATTAACAATAGTGTGGCCAGTATGCAGATGCACTGCGCTTACCAGTGGACGGCACAACCGTTGTCCAGTAGCCTGCTCGGGGCAGGAAGCCTTTGTTAGTATCGCGCCTATGTAATGAGGTGTTTGCCGGAGAGGTCCCTGAAGCGACAAACCGGCCATGTCTGGCCTGCCTGGGTGGGGAATGGGATGTCCAGCAATTATCAGCCATGCTTGTTTGTGTGCTTGTCCGGTGGCCTCGCAAACACGTGGAGCGGGGTGGCAAGGGAGAGCCAAATTGTTTGATATCAAAGTGATATCGGATGCTATCTCCGGGTAGGCCTAGGCTGCAGTAACACCTGTAGAAATCTTGCCTTCAAAAAAGCCTATTCTCCTCTTCTCTCCCCGCCACTTACAAGAATCCACAGCAAGGGTGGACAATTGCTGAGGCAAGGCAGGGCTATTTTTTGCTTCTGTAACTTCATTCCCAAGACCTCATGTGGTATGCCCTCCATGACCAGAAGTGATGGGATGATTTCACTTGCTGTTTCATTTTCAGTTGATTTGTTTTTTGTTTTTTTTTAAGGGAAGTTTTAAGGGATATGGGGACCTTGGTCAGCTATAGGGACTAAATCACCACAAACTGCAACATTTTAAAGCCACTTTGGTGTGTTTCAGGACAAAAAGAAAAGACATGATTTTAAAAAATTTGGCGGGAGGTGTCTGGGGTTCTTGGGGGCTTCAGGGGGGTTCAAAATGGAGCTCCATCGGCTGTGTGAGATCCATGGGCCACACTTCCACCACCCCATTGTATAGGAAGGTGGCGGCTTGTGGTGAGGGACAGAGGAGTCTCTTAGGGCAGTGGTTCCCAACCTGTGGGTCCCCAGATGTTTGTGGACTTCAGCTCCCAGAAGCCCCAGCCACTATGGTCAATGCTCAGGGCTTCTGGGAGCTGAAGTCCAAAAACATCTGGGGACCCACAGGTTGAGAACCACTGTCTTAGGGTCAAAGAGAGCAGAGAGAGGGTGAAAGGGGAGCTCAGATTTGCAAGTGCTCTGATCTTTCAAGATTGGATGGCAAATCAGATCATATTCTCTTTCTTTATGCGTTTGTACACATCAGCCTTATTCAAATTGAAATTAAGCCTAATTTGGCTAATTCAAATTAATTCAGAGACAGTTAATTCCAATTTGCAAAATGTAGCCTCTGCTAATTCCCCAGTAAAAGAAGCAGGCATGGTCTAAGCACTTCCCTCCAGCTGTAGTAGCTAGGGCAGGGAGCAAACCAGGGGGCATGTGAGAGTTCAGGAGCATCAGTTCAGAGAAAGAAAGAAAAAAAGGGAACTGGGCACTGAGGATGAGCCAAATGTCAGCAAAAGTTGATGAACAGTGAATATTCAAAGGGGCAAAACCCTGTAGCTGCAACTCATGCCAAAAGGGAGGGAATAAACTATAATATCTGAGCATCTTGTGGCAATGAGAGGAAAGTGTTGCCCTGTATGTTGCATGGCTCAGACCATACTCAGATTATGTTTGCATTTTCACATCAGTAGGCATTACCCTGATTCAGCAGCAAAACAGAGATGATTTTGCAGTGACGTATACATATACACAGATGATTTTCTCCTTCCATTCTGGACACATTCTGCTCTGCCAGTCTACAAAGCTCTTGCTGGGGAATTGAGAGATTTTTAGTAATAAGTCTCCCAATCAGCAGAGTATTTTGTAATGCACAGGCAGAAGTTGAACAAATTACCAGTCCCACTTCATCATCTCCACCCCAGACACACTTAATCTAGTTCAGAATAAACACAGACAGTTTGGTTAAACATATGAAAAGTTTACTCACAAAATCTTGTGCATAGTCTACACGGGTTCAGTTCTTGAAGAAAGTAAGAAGAAATTAAGCAGTCATATGCGTACAACAAAGCATGCTTGCTGAAGGATCGAAGACCACATGTTTGCAGGGAAGCCAAAGAACGAAAAGGGGAAGAGGAAGAGAACATGAAAGGGGAAGTGGGAGTTCACGAAAGAACAGGAAGTTTACTCTAGTCAGTCCCTTCTATGCCTATAATAGACATGGAAACTAACTAACCAGTTAATTAAGGGTGCAAAGGTTGCCACTTCCAACAGCTCTGTGGCATGTGAGGGAATGTCTAGCACTCTCCTGCACCATAAAGAGCTGCCACAATTGCCACCACAATTCTGGCACTTCAGTAGCTATTGCTGATATTTTGAAAGGGTGGCAATGGTGTGGTGGTCTCTGAGCTTAAGAATCTAAAGCAGCCTCCCAACGTCAGGAAGCTGGACATCCCTATTTGATCCTGCATATTGCTCTCACACGTGGATGGCAAATCACATGATAATGGAACATATTTTCTGTTTTTTTTCTAAAGACAGCCTCTCTTGTTGAGGATGAGAAACTTGGTGACTATTCTTTACCTTGCATCTGGGAAGCCTATTGGCCCTTGTCTAGCTTAACCCAAAAACATTTTGTCAAAAGATTTAAAGGAGATAGAATCATAGAATCACAGGGCTTTTTCACACTTGGCAAGGAAAATGCCCTGTTCTGTTACTTACTGGACTGGCGTGCTCCCTCGGAGGATCCAGGCTGATCCGGAGCAGTGCATGGCCGCACTACACACTGCTCCGGGGACGAAAATGGCGGCGGCCAGTTGGTGGAGGCTCTCCACCAACCGGTGAAGCTCGCCAGCTTAAAGCTCACCCCCGGAAGATCTGCAGGCTCGCGCTGGTGCGAGCCTGCAAATCTACACCGGAGTGCAGCCAGAGTGGGGCACGCCGTGCTGCTGAAAGACCTGTTTTAAGTGGTCTTTCAATAGCACGGCAAGTGACCACTTCTGGTCATTCTGGAGCAGGCTGAAGTCTGGAACTACAGAAAGTAGTCCGGACCCAGTCCGCCCCCAAGTGCAAACGTCCTCGCTGGAGGACGCTCTGCCCCACTGCAAAAACAAAGTGTGGAAAAGGCCATAGAGTTGGAAGAGACCCCAGGGGCCATCAAGTTTAACACCCTGCTATGCAGGAACACCCATCAAAGCATTCCCAACAGATGGCCATCCAGCCTCTCCTTAAAAACCTCCAAAGAAGGAGACTCAACCACACTCTGAGGCAGCCTGTTCCACAGCCGGACAGCTCTGACCGTCAGGAAGTTCTTCCTGAGGTTCAAGTGCAATCTCCTTTCCTGCAGCTTGAATCCATTGCTCCTTGCCCTAGTCTCTGGAGCGGTAGAGAACAAGCCTGCTCCCTCCTCAACATGACATCCCTTCAAATATTGAAACATGGCTATCACATCCCCTCTCAACCTTCTCTTCTGCAGACTAAACATACCCAGCTCCCTAAGCCGTTCCTCATAGGGCTTCATGGCTTCCAGACCCTTCACCATTTTGGTCGCCCTCCTCTGGACATGCTCCAGCTTGTCGACATCCTTTTTGAATTGAGGTGCCCAGAATTGGACACAGTATTCCAAATGAGGCCTAACCAATACAGAATAGAGTGGTACCATTACCTCCCTCGATCTAGACACCATACTCCTATTGATGCAACCAAGAATCGTGTTGGCTTTCTTGGCTGCCGCATCACACTGCTGACTCATGTTCAGCTTGTGATCTACTAAGGCTCCTAGACCCTTTTGACACGTACTGCTATCCAGATGATGTGCATTAGCTTTTTGAGATAAACCAGTCAGCCCCCAAAGGCTTTAACAAGAAACCATGTTTTTACCTGATACCTAAACGAAACAAGTGTTAGTGTCAATTGGGCATCCTTGGGGAGAACATTCCACTACTGGGGTGTCACGATTGAGAAGGCCCTCACATACATACCCTCCATTTCACAAATGAAAACCAGGATACGTGTGGGCATGCAACATCAGAGTGTGGTCAAGATGGCAAAAATTATCAACGAGGAAGAACACACAAGCTAGGGGAGACTGTAACGGTTTGCTTTTGCCTGAGCCCATCAAAAAGAGCAAGATTCCACCCCTCCTTTCTTCTCCCTCTTTACTGAATTAAATGAGTGCAAATTATTTTTGCATGTTGAACTGAGACCATATCTGCACTACACTGTTATAGCGCTACCGTTGCACTTTCACCATCCGGTTTGAATCTTGGAGTTTGCAGTTTAAGGAGGGGCATTTAGAGTTCCTAGCCAGAGAGCTCTTTGGCCTCAGTAAACTACAAACCCCAGAATTCCACAGGATGTTGAAAGTGGAATAATAGTACTATAACAGTGTAGTGTGGAAATGGCCTAAGTTTGGAGCAATTGAAATAAACTGAGGACAAGAGGAAGAAAGATGGGAAGAGGAGAGAGAAACTGGGACATTTTTAAAGGAACTGAACAAGTGGGATGACAGAAAATCAATCAGGAATGTCCCTGCCAAACTGGGGTAGTCGGACGTGGACACAAAGTGTATTGTCCCCAGGGGCGGGACCCAGAAGAGGACCTGTGCTTCCAGCAGACCTGGTCTTTGGATAGGCACCCCCTTTCCCCCACACTCCCTCGTTCTGCACATGTCCTTCCTAGCAGCTCCACAAATCACTCTGCCCATGGAGGAGCTGATGTGAGAGGCATTAGCAGAAGACTCAGGGCCTCAGGAGGATTTTTTTGTGTGCAACGAAAAGGCCCGGTTGGTCCGAGGCAGGTCTGGAAATTTTTATTCCCCACATCTGGGCCACAGGAGCCAGCAGGTGATACATGCTTTGCTCAGGACTCTGCATCTGCCAGGCGGTGATAATGCGAGCTTGGCCCCGGCACAAAAGCCCCACATCTTATTGGAATCATAAATAAAGCCCTTTTTTAATTTAGAAGTTTAAACATTTGAAGAGGGGTTCGCGTGTATCTCTAGTCAATTAAATATTCTGTCTGGTGGATGCAATCCTAGCCGCTATACCGCCTGTACATTTCCACTGGTGGCTGGCTCCCCCGCCCCTTTTTATTGAATGTTCTCCTGGGCTAGCAAAGCCATAAAAAAAGCGCCATGCCATTGGTACCCCCTTCCTCCCCCCACTCCGACATCACCTCGTCGGCCTTCAACGCCTGTTTCATTTCCTGTGCTGCCTGCTCGACACGAAGTTCATCAGGACCTCTCCATGCACGGTAACTGTGTGCTGATGAACGATAACAGAGCCGAAGAGATAAATGAGATGAAGGGGTGCAAGAACATAGGGGTGTGTTTGAGGGAGACAGACAGACTCAGAGAGGGACACAAAATCTCTCCACAAGGGAATGATAGAAGTTTACTTGTGGCAAAGTATATTCGGCATGAAAATTGTCAGTGCAAACCCAAACTGGACACTGGATTTACAGCTCTGCAAAGCTAGGTATGTTGATATTATTTAAGTGACACGGCAGCCCTGGAAGCATACTTTGAACAAACTCTTTTCCTGCAACTATCTAGATAGCTAGACCAGCATTATGCAGCATATATGGGCAGTGCAGAGCTCTGATTGTCCATTACCAATACCGTCACAAACTCAACATGGGCAGTTACATACGTCTTACAGATGGTTATGTTTCTCTCCCCACAAATACAGTCAGTCTGCTGTATTCGGTAGAGTTAGAGGTGCAGGACCCCCACAAAAGTAGAAAAATCACACATATCAAATGTGTGTGTTTCTGTGTGTCTGTGGGAAGGGGGCTGAGGCATGGTGAGGAGAGCAGGCACCCAAAGTCCATACACAGGTCAGAGAAAGGAAGAGAAAATGGAGTAGGTTGACATGGTGGCTCTATATTTCCTCTTTTGCCTATCTTCTTTCTTAGGCGATTTCCGCACTAGGTTGTTATAGCGCTATGATTCCACTTTCAACAAACTCCAGGATTCCATAGGGAGAGGACTTGTGGTGCTGAGAAAAACCAGGCTGTGATCTCTCATTGGATGCCCAAGCAGTGGCTGGTGGAGGAGGAGGAGGAGGAGGAAGAAGATCAGAGGAAGGTTTTTAAAGGGCTGTGTGGCCTGATTTGAGCTGCTGAAGGGAAAGAAGCAATTGAGGTGGGAGAAGGCAGGAGTTGGAGAAATTCGCAGAATAATGAAATCATGAAAGTTATGCCTGCAAATGTGGAGGTCTGACTGTATATGCATGCTTACACTCCAACATTTCACAGATGAAAAACAGGAGACATGTGGCCAAGCAATCTGGGGTATGATCAAGATGGCAAAAGTTATTAATTAGGGAAAACACAAAAGCTAAGAGAGGCTATAGCAGTTTGCTTTTCCTTAAACCTCCTGAAAAGGGCAAGATGCGACCCCTTCCTCTCCTCTCCCCCTACTGAGTCAATTCAGTGCAAACCATTTTTGCATTTTGAGTTCAGGTTTTGTCGGTTGAAGTGAACTGAAGACAAATGGGACAAAGTGGGAGGAGGAGAGAGAAACTAGGACATTTTCAAAGCAGCTGAAAAAGTGGGATGACAGAGAATTAATCAGGACTGTCCCTGTCAAACTGGATACACATGTCTAGGAATATAGGAGGCTCCCTTATACTGAGGCTCACCTTTAATCAGCCTAGCCCAATATTGTCAGTTCTGTCTGGAAGCAACTCCAGGGCTTCAGACAGGATTTTTCCATGCGGCCCCTCCCTAAACTGCAAACCCTAGGATTCCATAGGATGTTGAAAGTGGAATAATAGCGCTATAACAGTCAAGTGCGGAAATGGCCTGGATCAAACGTGTTTCAGAAGGTTTGGTGGTAAAGGCAAAGAAACATAAGGTGGAAGGCAATGAATAATTGTTTAAATGAATATATGTTGTCATTTAAATTTAAGGCAGACAGCCTGCCCAAAACATGTGAGACTAGCAAGAGTGTCACTTGAGTCAGAATTTGAATGGTTGCTAAGTACATCTGTGATTTACATGGCGGAGAAGGGAGAAAACCAGGCCTTCCCTGCAGGAGAAACATAATAATACGATATATTTGCATACATTTTCAAAGCATTGCATGCCGTGTATTTTCAAAGCATCCTTTTCTTCTTTGATGATGTATTTCTCCCAGATGAAAATTTTGGTGAATGCAGAAGCAAGAGGCCTGGGATGTGTTTTCTACATTTTCTTGACAGGCCTGAGAAGCAGCAATGTGGTTATCCTGAGAGCAGGAGGAAGACTTACAAAAGGGGGAGAAGGGAAAAGAGGCCAAGATGAAGAAAAAGGAAGTGGAAAAGAAGATGGAGAAGGGAGGGACGAGGTCAACACAAAGCCAAGGGACTGAAACGTAGCAGGTCTTCAATTCTGTAGCATATCTGCAGATGTGAGGAATTTTGGTATGATTAATGGGTAATTTTCATCCAAAAGCCACATCGGAAATCCCCCAAGTGTGTGAAAAGGCGCACGAAAACGCCCCCACCCAATATCCACAAGACAGTCAGCCCTCCGCATTCACTAGAGTGAGGGGTGCAGGACTCTTGGAAAAGTAGGGAAATCACAAATATCAAAAGGACACCCAGAGTCCAAAGAGTCATTTCCTCACTAGCCTGTTATAGCATGATGATTCCACTTTCAACATCCTCTGGAATCCTGGGGTTTGCAGTTTCGGGAGGGGCCGAGCGGCCCCTCCCGAAACGGCAAACCCCAGGATTCCAGAGGATGTTGAAAGTGGAATCATCGCGCTATAACAGGCTAGTGCGGTCAGGGAAAGAAGAGGGAACAGGGAATAGGTTGCCATGGTAGCCCTAAACTTTCTTCTCTCTCATTGATCTCCTTCCTTGGGTGTGTGTGTGTGTGTGGAGGCACTAGGAGAGGGTTTGGGGTGCTGAGAATTGGGGTGCAAGCTATTCTTAGCTGGTGGAGGAGAAAGAGGACCATAGGCAGGTTTTTAAAGGACTGTATGGCCAGATTGGAGCCATCAAGAGGGAACATCCAGGAAAAGAAACACCTGAGGTGGGGGGGGCAAGGGAAGGAGAAACTCACAAGTAATCAAATCCATAAAAGTCAAACCCACAAATGCGGAGGGCTGACTGTATTTCTGTTTTCATCAGAGTCTCTCTCAAAATGGTGGTGTAACATCATTTTTCAGAGGGGCTCTGAAGAAAAGAGAAGGATTTTGGCACTCTGGAGGCAGGTGCACCCTGCAAGGGCTAACTTTGGGGGAAATTGGTCCCTCCACCCACAGTTCCCTCTCTGGTCGATGGAAACCACAGGTGCAGCAGCAGGGGGAAACATGGCTGAGGAAGAAAAATGCAGGCAGTCATCTTTGTTAAGAGAGAAGGCTGTCTTCTGAGCTGCCTGGGAGGCTGTTTTCCATCTCCCTGCTGCTGCTCTGCACCACTCCAAAAAAAGTGGGCTATGCTACTGTTTTGGAGCATTGAGTGTGTGTGTAGGGGCCTCCAAGTCGCCTGTTGACTTATGGCGACCCAGGAACTTCACTGAAAACCATGCCATATGAAGAATAGCTTAGGGAGCTGGATATGTTTAGCCTGGAGAAGAGAAGGTTTAGAGGTGACATAGCTTTGTTTAAATATTTGAAGGGATGTTATCTGGAAGATGGAGCAAGCCTGTTTTCTGCTGCTCTGGAGACTAGGACACGGAGCAATGGCTTCAAACTTCAGGGACAGAGATTCCATCTGAACATCAGGAAGGACTCCGTGATGGTACGAGTAGTTCAGCAGTAGAATATGCTGCCTGGGAATGTGGTAGAGTCTCCTTCTTTGGAAGTTTTTAAACAGAGGCTGGATGGCCATCCGTTGGGAATGCTTTAATGGTGTTTTCCTGCATGGCAGAATGGGATTGGACTCAATGGTCCTGGTAGTCTCTTCCAACTCTATGATTTTATGGTTTATAAGGTTTTCTTAGATGAGGAATCGTCAGAGGTGTTTTGCCAGTTCCTTCCTCTGAAATCTACTTACAGCACCTAGAATTTATTGGGAGTCTCCCATTCAAATTCTAACCAGGCCTGCCCCTGCTTAGCTTCCAAGATCAGATGGGATCTGAGGCCTTAGTACACATCACCAAGATGTTTCACCAGGTCAGTCTTCTCTGCTAGGATGAGATGTATTGTGTATCTATTTAGAATAATAGTAATTACTTCCAAATTGGCAGCTCCACATACGTACTAGTAATGTCCGTGCGTAGGTACCAATTTAGAAGTAATTACTGTAATTTAATGATTAGAATATGGAAACTGTTGTCCTTTCTGTCTTTTTTTGGTTGATGTCTATATGCGTGCTGGCTGGCCCAGCTGGAGTTTTGCAGTCTTGGCAAAAGATCTCAGTGTTGATGCTAGGCTGGGTTCCTCTGGCTTGCCCAGCCCTGTGTTCAAATCCCCCAAAATAAAGAAAAGAGTACTTCTTAGTTCCTGGGTTAGAGTCTGTACACTTTTGCCACAGTGTCCATTTCTTCTGGTCAACAGCATCTTTCCACTTCACAATTTCTGATTTTCATGCATGCGTTGATGCAATAATACAAGGCAAATAAACAGATCTTTATACGACTGGTTGTATGATTGCATGATTGGGCTGTGCGTCATGTGTTTGACTGATGAACACCAGGACTTATGGGAAGCACACACTTTACCAAGGGACCTTGCATAGTTCTAAAACTATACACCTTCCAACTGTTTTACTTTAGCAGGGACAATTCCAATAAATGCCCTCTCATCCCACTTTTCCAGCTGCATTTAAAACGCCCAGCTTCTCTCCCCTACTGCACTTTTCCCCCTTTGTCCTCAGATTCCTTCAGTTGCTGCAAATTTAATTCAAGGTGACGAAAATAGTTTGCATTCAGGCCCATTTCAGCACCTTACTAGTTCCTGTCATCATCCCGTCGCAATCCTGGCAGCACCTTTGCCAGGATGCGGGTGCGACATGAACGCTCCCCTCCGCACTTGGCTGGCAGAAGGGAGCATAAGCAATGCACGCCTTCCTTCCATAGCACAGCCGGCCTCTTTCCCATGCTGAACTGGGGAAGAAAGCACCTACACTGCTTTGCCATCCATTCTGCATCGCAAGCGGTGATGCGAATGTCATGTAGTCGTGGGCCATTAATGGATTTCCCCCCGTTAATGGAATACCCTGCGATCGTGACAGGTGGAGATGCATTGGTAGGGGGACTACGATGAGGATGTGAAAAAGCATGACTCATGGACCACAGCCCTACATGTCACCATCATGGAACAGTGATGCCGTGTAGAAATGGCCTCACTTAACTCAGCAGGGGGGAGAGGAATGAAGGAGGCAGAATCTTGCCCTTCCTAGGGGACTGAAGCAAAAGTAAATTCTGCAGTCTTTCCTAGCTTGTGCTTTCTTCTTCATTATTAACTTTTTGACATCTTGACTATACTCTGATGTTGCTTGGTCACATGGGTCTCAGTTTCCATCTGTGAAATGTGGGAGGGTATAAAACCCCTATCCCTTTTGTGTTCATGCGCATCTCCCCTTTCAGACCCAAGTGAGGAGCTGGTTCTGGAGGTCCACCTTGCCTATGTCAGCTGGAGTACCAGGGTAGGACTACCCCAGTTTCTGAAAATTCAAGGCCCAAACCTGACTCCTAGAGATGTCCCTTGTTGGTGTCATTAAGCACGATACATTAAGCATCAGCCACAGTTGCTCAGAGCATGTAATTTAGATAATAAACACCAAGTCTAGGAAATTTAAAACTATTTCTTCAATGCAAAATTAAGCTTTCCAAGCTCTGCGTTGGACGGAAACACCCACATAACACTTACCCAGCTCTGTTTTTAATACTGTTGCAGATTCTGCTTTTATGAACACATGGAAGTTATAGTCCAACCAAAGAAAGTTTTCCAAGCTTGGTTTCAACAGCAAGCCATCCACAGTAGCCACTTCAAGGCAATCCTCAGAACTGGGGGAAGGGGCAAGAACCCACAGATCTGTACAATTTTCAAGCCAGTCCCCTCACCTTGAGATTCCTCCCCTTCCCCTGAGGATTGGAGAAGAGGCACCAGACCCTGAGAGCTCAGACCCTTAGTTCCAGGGGTTCCAAGATTCAGGTCATGTCCACACTACACAGTTATAGTGCAATTATTCCACTTTCAACATCCTATGGAATCCTGGGGTTTGCAAGTTAGGGAGGGGCCTTTAGAATTCTCAGCCAGAGAGCTCTTGGGCCTCAGTAAACTACAAACTCCAGAATTCCACAGGATGTTGAAAGTGGAATAATAGCACTATAACAGTGTAGTGTGGAAAGGCCCTCAGTGGCAGCAATGCCAATAAAACCACATTCTCACTTTGCTCTGCGGTTTTAAAATGGGGCCATAATTGATGGCAAATACTGCCAGCTCTCAAAGAAGGTGTAGTGTAGCGGGGAAAGACAGAGATCTGTGGCTTTCTGTTCTTCAGGAGTCTTTCTGTCTTGACCACATCTGTGCAAAAAATGTGTGCATGTATGTGCACATAGAACCTACAGGACTTAGCCATTAAGGCTTTAAGCATTTGCTCCATTTACAACACTGATTATCCAGCTTTGCCTAGGGACCTTGGAATTTGGTATGAGGGTGGGCAGAATGGGGCTACATCACAGATCAAGCTTGAGGATATTCGTGGCAACTTGGTTCTATGTACCCATTGTCCAGATCTTGTGAGATTTGCTGGAGCCAACATTTGAACAAGAGAAATAGCATTCTGAACAGTGAGTTGCTGGTTCTTCTCTGGAATGCTGGGAGGGTGTGCTATACAGCTAGGGCACGTAGTTTGAGATCTAAGATCTAAGGTTCCCCGTGTGATATAAGGTACATTCACACTGAAGAATTATAGCAGTTTGATATCCCTCTAGCTCTAGTGGCTCCATGCTACAGAAACATGGGACTTGTAATTTGATAGTGGTTTGTGCATTATGATATGACTCTGGAGATCTCCATTTGAATCTCTGCTGAGCTATAAACTGGGTGATCTTGGGCAAGCCCCACTTTCTTGGTTTCAGAGGAAGACAATGGCACAACCCCTTCTGAACAAATCCTGCCTATAAAACCCTGCATTAGGGTTGGCATATGTCAGAAATGATGTGACAGCACAGAACAACAGCAGGCGCTACAGCTTGCTAGCTGAGAATTCTAAATGCCCCTCCTTAAACTACAAATCCCAGGATTCTATAGGATGCAATCGTGATGGTCAAAGTGAAATCAAAGTGCTACAGCTGTGTAAAACACAGCCGAATTCACTCAAAAGCCATGAGTCCCAGATTTGTTTATGCATAGGCAGCAAAGAGGGATAGCTGGTAGGAATGACAAAGCGCCATAATAATCAGGGACATAATTCCCAAGGACAGTGGGAGTTAGCATTACTGGCAGGATTTACAGGACTGGGATCTAAGGAAGCTAATGTCTGGTTCATACTACTGTGTCTGTCTATTATAATGGGAGATAATCCATGATTAAGCAGGGAAACCATCAGAGAAAATACGGCTTTGAAGGCAACTGTTTGTAAAATATTTGTATTTGCACTGATCTTTGCAAAAAGCAACAATAATATAAAAACATTGACTGGATTTAGGATAAACCCTAAAGTTACAGAACAGTCAGCAAACTTTGTTAAGACTCTTCTTCTGGTGGGATATTAATGTTCAAAAGAGAAAAGAAAACAGAAACAAAATAAAACTCTACTTTAGACTGGATGTGATGTTAAACAAAAGTTGCCAAAATAAAATGGGTGTGTGTTGAGGATAGAAAAGTCTCCATGTGGATGTCATTTCAACATGTGGGAAATCTAATGTTAGAATGAAAATGGGAATTTTATTTCCATGATTCGTGACACTGGACCAGAGCTTGGAAACGAACTAGTAATTACTTACTTAAAGTTATTTAAATTACTTAAAGTAATTACTTATAGTTAAAGTTCCTAGGTGCAAAGTATATAGTTAGCTTTATGGTCACAGTTAAAAGTAACTGTTTGTGTTCCTTGTTCAGAATAACTAGTTACTTTTAGTTTCTTCTTTAATGTTACAAAGAGTTGGTCTGTAGTACAGTAAGACCTCCAGGATCAGAGAAATACCTCTTATTGTGAACATGAGTGGAAAGGTGCTGCTGTTCTCATGTTCTGTTTATAGGTTTCATAGAATCATAGGCCATTTCTGCACTAGACTGTTATAGTGCTATTATTCCACTTGCAACATCCTATGGAATCCTGGGGTTTGCAGTCTAGGGAAGGGCTGGCTGGCCCCTCCCGAAACTGCAAACCTCAGGGTTCCCTAGGATGTTACAAGTGGAATAATAGTGCTATAATAGCCTAGTGAGGAAATGGACATAGAATCCTAGAACTGGAACAGACCACAAGGGCCAGTAATTACTATTATTCTAAACAGACACACAATACATCTCATCCTAGCAGAGAAGACTGACCTGGTGAAACATCTTGGCAATGTATACTAAGGCCTCAGATCCCATCTGATCTTGGAAGCTAAGCAGCAGCACCCCTGGTTAGTATTTGGATGGGAGACTACCAATGAATATCAGGTACTGTGGGCTACATTTCAGAGGAAGGGACTAGCAAAACCACCTCTGAGGATTCCTTGCCTAAGAAAGCCCTATGAACCATAGAATCATAGAGCTGGAAGAGACCACAAGGGCCACTGAATTCAACCCCTTGCCATACAGGAATTGACTATCAAAGCATTCCCAAGAGATGGTCATCCAGCTTCTGTTTAAATGCCTCCAAAGAAGGAGATGCCACCACACTCCCAGCCAGAGCATTCCACTGTCAAATTGATCTTACTATCAGGAAGGTCTTCCCAAACTTTAGATGGATTCTCTTTTCCAGATGTTCCAAGCCATTGCTCCATGTCCTAGTTTTTGGAGCAGCAGAACACATCCTAGTTTTTGGAGCAGCTCCATCCTCCATATGACATCCCTTCAAATATATAAACATAGCTATCATGTTGCCTCTTGACCTTCTCTTCTCCAGGCTAAACCAACTCAGCTCCCTAAACTGCTCCTCATAGGGCTTCATGGTTTCCAGGCCTTTGACCATTTTGGTCGCCCTTCTCTGGACACATTCCAGCTTGTCAATATCCTTCCTGAAGTGTGTTGCCCAGAACTGGACACAGTATTCCAGGTGGGGTCTGACCAAAGCAGAATAGAGTGGTGCTATTATTTCACTTGACCTAGACACTAGGTTTCCCAGAGGCATCTGGTTAGTCATTGTTTGAACAGTATCTTGGAGCAGGTTGGCCTTTAGTCTCATCCAGCATATCTCTTCTTAAGTCCTGATGCACCATTGTATCAAGGCTGCTTTTGAGGGGTGTTTTTCATATTTATTTATGTATTGCATTTGTATGCCAACTTTCTCCCAGAGTGGGACCCGAGGTGGCTTCCAGAACTGTCAATTATAAAAAAAATTGTAATAAAATGTAAGAACAATTAAAATCGATCACATAAAAACATGCAAAAGTTAAGACAATAACTAAAACATCCAAAGAAAAATAAAAAGGACTCCTGCTCACACAGTTAACCTGCTTTTTTAAAAAATGTTCTTTATCCGCAGGTGAAAGGAAAGCAGGGAGGGGGCCAGCCAAACCTCCCATGGAAGAGAGTTCCAGAGGGTGGGAGCAGCCACTGAGGCCATTTCCGCATGACACTCTTATAGCGCGATGATTCCACTTTCAACCTCCTATGGAATCCTGGGGTTTGCAGTTCCGGGAGGGGCTGGCCGGCCCCTCCCGGAACTGCAAACCCCAGGATTCCATAGGAGGTTGAAAGTGGAATCATCGCGCTATAAGAGTGTCCTGCCCTGGGCATCCAGGCTCAGTTGATCATGTATAGGTGCACATATTAAATGAGCACGCCTAAGTGCACATATTCACTGCTTTTTTTTTTTAAAAAAAAGCTACACAGTAAGATGTAGCTATGTAGAGGATTCACTTTCTGCAGAGTTTTATCTATGCACATAAGCACTTTTCTTAAGGATGCTGAGACGCAGAAAGACACAAAAGGACAGAAGTAATGGAAAGGTATGCCAAACTGCCCAGGTGCAAAATTTGCAAAAAAAAACTCTCCAAAAAGCTGAATAAAAACTTTGCACAAGCAAACCCCTTCAGTATGTAACAGCTGAAGATTCCGAACACATCCGTTCCACACTGAAAACAAGATCCATTCAGGAGTGAAGAATTTTAGATTCACATGAAATATCAGTTAACTCTTATCTATGTACACCTGCTGTAACTGTACAATAATATGTATTATCTGCTTAGCTTCTGTTCCAGATCAACCCAATGGGCCAGTCTGTTCCATTCACCCTGATCTCCTAGTTCAAAGGAAATACTCAGAGAATAAATATAAAACGGCTCTTTCTGCTGTTTCATTATGCTTTCTTTCTGATGATTTACTGCTGAAACAACCACTGTGAATGCATCTACCCCAGGAGTTCACACTTCCCAGCGGCAATTGGTGTTAAACATGATTTACTTAACATCAGAAGATCCAGCAGTAATTGTGAGCTTCCCAAGAGAGCCACTATGAAAGGGAAGGTGCAGATGTTTCTTGGATTTGGGCTTCTGAACTCTCAGGCATAACCACTGGTGACAGGCAGCATCTTCTTGGAGCACAAGTTCCTTCCACCTTGTGCAGGAACACAGAGTAACCATGCCCAGTGTTAATTTAGGAGAGAGGGAAACAGGTGCATGTAGAGATGAAATGCACTGTGAATAGCCATGGGATGCAGGCAGTGACACGGTGGTACATTGTGTAGAGCAGGCCTACATCATGACAGTCTGTACGATGTTTCCAACAAGAGTCCAAAAATGCACAGTTAGATTAATTTATCTGTCTTTCTATCCAAGAATCTCAAGCCTATCCATTTCTAGCAGGTTTTCTTTCTACCAGGAGCAGGTCTTTTCTAAAGCTAATGGGTCTTGCTGACTCAAGATCATGCAATACCCAAAATACATTGGATTACAATAGGGAAAGCTCATCACAATGCATTTAAAAATCCATTCCCCCTTCAGCTGTCAGAACTGCAGCTATATTCAGAAGGAACAGAGGAGTGTAAACAGATTGAAGGGTATAAGAAGATGACATAGTTTCTATTAATCAAAAAGGCCTAGTTTTTTTACTTTGGCCATTTCTGCACTGGACTGTTATAGTGTGATTATTCCAGTTTCAACATTTTATGGAATCCTGGAGTTTGCGGTTTAGGGAGGGGCCTTCGAGACCCTTCCCTAAACTGCAAACCCCAGGATTCCATAGGATGCTGAAAGTGGAATAATTGCACTATAACGGTCTAATGTATTGAGCACAACACACACACATACAATTCATTTTCTGGCTGAAAACATGGTTCTTCTGACTCTTAGGAAACCTGGTCAGGAAAAATAACATACAGGCAAGAATTTTGCATAGTTTTGCCTTGTATTCATACATCTTGAAGTGCTCCAGGAAATTATTCTGTGTAGAAACACATTTTGTTTTTTTTTTGCTGGAAAAAACAACAACCATATTTCATCTGCCAAAGTCAAGCTTTTCACACACACACACACACACACACACACCAACAACAACAACAACAACACCTGGAAGTCTGTGCCAGTTCTGGGCACCACAGTTCAGGAAGGATGTTGACAAGCTGTATAGTGTCCAGAGGAGGACAACTGAAATGGTGAAATGTCTGGAAGCCATGCCCTCTGAGGACCAGCTTAGGGAAATGGGTATCTTTAGCCTGGAGAAGAGAAGGTCAAGAGGTCTCATGATAGCTATGTTTAAATACTTGAAGGAATGTCTTTTGGAGGATGGAACAAGCCTGTTTTCTGCTGCTTCGGAGACTAAGACATGGAACAATGGCTTCAAACTCCAGAAAAAGAGATTCCACCTAAACATTAGGAAGAACTTCAAGATGGTAAGAGCACTTCAGTAGTGGAATATGTGGCCTCAGAGAGTGGTGGAGTCTCCTTCTCTCAAGTTTTTTAAACAGAAGCTTGATGGCCGTCTCTCAGGAATATTTGATTGTGTATTTCTGCATGGCAGAGGGCTGGATTACATGGCCCTTATGGTCTCTTCTAGCTCTATGTGATTCAGTGAAACCCAAAAACAAGACATGAGAACAGTAGCACCCTTCCACTTATGTTCACAATAAGTGGTATTTCTCTTATCCTGGAGGTAGTACTGCTATGACTATTAGCTATTGATGTCCTTGGTTACTGTTATATTTACGGTATTTTTGGTATTCTATCCTTCTAATCTTCTATGCTTTGAAAACTAGTATGTCAGGGAGATGGTGAAGCTACAAAAAGTCCCCTCTCCCCGATGACTAGCTTTCTGATTGCAGGGAAGTTTTGATTGAATGGTATTTTTATTTGTTTATTTATTTATTAAAATATTTATACTCTGCCCTCTATCAAAAAATCTCATGGTGGCTTACAAATAGTACTGAAACCGGTTGAACAAATTAAAAAAAAAAAAAGATAATTTGAACAAACTAAAAACATACTAAACAATATAATGAGTTAAAAATGGATTTTAAAAACCTAAACGTTTTTAAAGCTGTATATAAAACAGTCTTTGGGCTGAAATAATGTGGCCCAAAGACTTTGGTGAACATTCAAGTTTTAATCTGGTGACTAAAGGATATGAGTGTTGGAGCCAAGAGGGCCTCCAGGGAGGAAGCATTCCACAGTTAGGGGGCCACGACTGAGAAGTCCTTCTCCTATCTCCTGACACAAACCATTCCCGCACTACGCTCTTATAGTGCGATTATTCCACGTTCAACATCCTATGGAATCCTGGGGTTTGCAGTTTCGGGAGGGGCGGCCTGGCCCCTCCCGAGACTGCAAACCCCAGGATCCATAGGATGTTGAACGTGGAATAATCGCATTATAAGAGTGTAGTGCGGAAATGGCCACAGTGTATTGGCCTCCCTGGTGGGACATGGAGGAGAGTCCCCACAAGCACAGCAGAGCTGGATCCTCAGGCAGGCACAGATTTTTACTTTCACTTTTTCCCTAGGGCAGCTTGCATAATGCAGATGAAAGCTAATTAAAAACAAAAGCCCTATTCATTCATTCATTCAGATCATAGAAACAGCAGAAAGGTAAAATGTGTAGTTCTTTTTTATGCACTGTCGTTCTTCTTCAAAGGTTTGTGTTCATGGTAGACTTTGTGGCATAGCAGTTGGCCCAAAGAAGGAGCTTGGTTTGCTTCCACCTGATGTCAGAACAGTCCAATTTGACCCCAAGGGGAAACAGAAACAAAGGGAGGTTGGAGGGACACGCCGGGGCAGATCAGGGTGGGGATGGCATTGCAAGAGCAACTGATCCGTTGCCAAGTAGGGCTGTTGCAGTGGCCAGTTCTGGGAACAGGCAAATTAAAATGGGAAAGAGCAAACAAGGAGATTGCCGTATGAGCCATTTCCCTTTGATCTCACCTTGAACCTCTGTTTATTTCCAACCCACCAGCCGATGATAAGCAACAGAGCGTGTGACCTTCTGGTGAATAATACTTAAATAATATAAATCTCTCCCACAATGCACTTCTTTGTTCCGTTCAATCGCAGAAGGGAGTTCATTCATGCAGCCTTGCCCTGTTGCACACAAGCGTGCTGTACCCAAAATCTGGATGGGGCTTTGTTCTTCAAAAAGCTTTGATTTTTTTTAAAGCACCCACGGAAATGTGCAAATAGTCCAGCCATAGGGATCTACCGGAAGGGTTTGTTTGAGGAAAGAGAAGAGCTTGGGGAAGTTACCTTTTTTGGACTATGACTCTCAGAATCCCCCTCCCCGAGAGACAGATGTTGGAATCCCCCTCTTTGTTGTAATGGGATATTAGAGCTCTCATTCTAACAGAGACTCAGGGCCCTTCTGCACTACACAACTATTGCACTATGCTTCCACTTTAACTGCCATCGTTCTGCTCTGTGGAATCATAAGATTTGCAGTTTAAGGAGGGATATTTAGAATCCTCAGTCAGAGAGTTCCAGCACATCCTAAGACTACAAACCCCAGGATTCCATAGGAGGCAGCCATAGTAGTTAAAAGTAGAATTATAGTGCAATAATTGTATAGTGTGGAAAGACCCTGAAGGTTTGAACTGGATGCATATATCCGCCAATGTTTCACAGATGAAAATTGGGACACAGGGAAGGATATGATT
This sequence comes from Iguana delicatissima, assembly GCA_948472985.1. Taxonomy (NCBI): domain Eukaryota; kingdom Metazoa; phylum Chordata; class Lepidosauria; order Squamata; family Iguanidae; genus Iguana; species Iguana delicatissima. The sequence continues at coordinate 150,731 of CAOKZL010001811.1, forward strand.
CCATGCCCTCCTCCTCTCCTCCATGCTGAATTAGCTGAGCACAAAATATGTTTGTACTTTGAACTCAGTTTTGCAGCAAATGAAGTCAAGACCAAGGTGGAAAGTGGGAGGACAAGAGAAAACTGGGACATTTTAAGGGCTGCAAAAAAAGTGGAACAACAGAGGACTAATTGGGACTGTCCTTGCCAAATTAAAATAAATACCCAAAAAGAAAATATTAAAAACAATTAAAAATAATCACATTACAATAGGATTAAAATCCTTTCAAATGCATAAAAACTGCCGTAAGAGGCTTCCTGCAAGCAATTATACGTTAAAAGCCAGCTTACACAAAAAGGTCTTTGCATGTCAGTCAAGGGATAACAGGCAAGGGCCCAGCCTCACCTCCAGTGGAAAGGAATTCTAGAGTGGGAGAAGCCGCTGCGAAGGTTCTTTTCTGTTGTCTTCATCAAAGGAGCCTGTGATGGTGGCAGGACCAGGAGAAAAACCTCCCTTGTGGATCTTAAGACTCTGGCAGGTTCCTATCGGGAGGTACAGTCTTTCCAATAGTCTGGACCTAAGCCATATAAGATTTATAGGTCATGATCAGCACCATATGGAGACATAGATGGACTAGTAGAAATGCAGTGAGGTTCAGAACCCCAAGTCAGGTTGTCACATTGGTTGGAAACATAAACTAATGGAAAGTGTCTTCCTGAAATTGTTTAAGGCAACACTGGGGAAATGTATGATGGGCATTTTGACACAGGAGCCCTATTCTAACGTTTCATGTGTGGCCCACAAGGTCACCAAGAGTTTGCTTGCTCTTTATAGGATCTTAGGTTCTACCTCTTTTCTCTGGGAAGCACACTGGGGGACCGCCACAGTGAGAGAGAGATGGGGGAGAGAATGGGGATAGCAGGTACCAAGGAGAACACGGAGAGGCTAATGGGTGAGTATCTTCACTAACATGGAAATTTTGTCCTCACATGTTAGGATGAATAATTCCTGTTGCTGGCGTACGGACGGGGAACAATGAGGGTGGCGCACCCCAAGTGGCAATTTTTGGGGGGCACTCCGCACGATTTGGACATGCCCCTGTGCAACGCAGCCACACCCCTGCCCCTCTGTTCTCCCACCCTCGTCCCCCCACCCGCACTCCAAGCTACGCAGCTGATTGCTGTTGTTTTCTCCTTGCTGAAGAAGAAAAAAACTGTTTCCACATTCTAAAGTATTGGCAGCAACTATTCTGTGCAGAAATAGATGTGTGTGAGAGAGAGAGAAAGAGAGAGAGAGAAAAAATCGTAGTTTTTCTTTTTTTGTGCGAAGCCCACTTTTTCTTTTTGTTCCATGAAAAGCCATTGTTTTGTGCAAGTTTGGTGTTTTTTTAATTGCAAAAAAGACATGAGTTTTGCACAAAACTCCCCACATATATCTCTGGAAATAGTGTGTGTGTGGGGGGGTTGTTTTGTTTTTTTTGCGTAACAATTGTGTCTTCCACTCATTTTTGTCTGTATGTAAAGGTCATATCTTTTTGTGCCAATTAAAAAAACGCACCAAAACCCCTCATGTGTGTTTCAGGAGACATTGGGGGGTATTTTGCATTAAAAAAGGTGTGTTTTTTTCAGCAGCCTCCCAGTTTCACCCCCAAAATGTACAGTGGCCAGATAAACACATGAATTATCTTTTTGTGGAAAGAGCATGTCTGTTGCTCAAAGGTCACCAATTCTGAACAAAAATTTGCTTGCGGAAAAAGTGGGTCTTTTGCATATATGCTTTTGGCATAAAAACTTGGGTTTTATGTGAAAAATTTGGGTTTTGGAAGAAAAATGCATGTTTTTCTGCAAAATGCTATGTGTATTTTTGTGCAGAATCATTTCCCAAAACACTGTGCAAAATCCTAGCCTTTGTGTTCTTCCTGACTAGATTACCCATGTATCGGGAAACCCCTTTTTTAGCCAGAAAACAAGTAATGGTGGATACCCTTTCCATCCCTATTCACCAACACCATTTCCCACATATCATCTTGATCATGGAAGGCAGCTTCGAAGACAGGCAGTGTGGGATTGTTCCAGATGCTGTTGGGATCTCAGACCTGTCTATTCAGAAATAATCTGCCTCCCTCCCTCTTGTACAGTTTGTTTTTGATAATAATTTACTGCAACATGATGGCCTTTTCTAATGCTGGGAACAGTTGTGCCTGCTGAATTTGTCCAGTGGGCAGATGGATGAGAACTGGTTTTTTTCAGTCTCTTTCTCTTTAAATGGAGATATCTAGTTTTAACCACACATAGGAGGAGAGAGAGAGAAAGAGACTGAGAGGGAAAGTTGAAAGAGGGAGAAGGACATTTTTGTGGGAAAAAGAGTCCACGCACCTTGCCTTACAAGAAGTATGAAAAATACTTCTTGAAGACTCTCAGCAGAGAACTGCCTCCCCCTCCTTATTTTGAACCAAAACGTTTTCAGAGATGGTAGGGAGACTCCAGGGCTTGAAGGCTCAGAAAAAAATTGAAACGGGCCAGATGTGACCCATGCAGAATCATAGTATTGGAAGAGACCAGAGGGGCCATCCAGTCCAACCTCCTGCCATGCAGGAACTCACATCAAAGCACAGATGGACATCCAGCCTCTCCTTAAAAACCTCCAACAAAGGAGACTCCACCACACACCAAGGCAGTATTTTCCACTGCTGGACAGCTCTGACCATCAGGAAGTTCTTCCTGAGGTTTAGGTGGAATCTCTTTTCCTGCAGCTGGGACCCATTGCTCCTTGTCCTAGTCTCTGGAGCAGCGGAAAACAAGCCCCCTCCCTCCTTGACATGAGATCCCTTCAAATACTTAAACATGGCTACCATGTCCCCTCTTAACCTTCTCTTCTGCAGACTAAACAGACCCAGCTCTCTAACCACTCCTCATAGGGCAGGGCTTCCAGATCCTTCACCATTTTGGTCTTCCCCCTCTGGACATGCTCCAGCTTGTTGATATCCTTCTTGAACTGAAGTGTCCAGAACTGGACACAGTATTCCAGATGAGGTCTAATCAAAGCAGAATAGAATATGGCACACCCTAACCTAAACAGATAGCAAAATTCTTTTCTCATGTGTGTGTGTGTGTATGTGTGTGCGCGCAGCATGCATGCATACCTCTTTCCCAGCACAACACACAGAACAGAAAGTTATTTTCCCATGAGACTGATCTGGGCTTCCACACGAAAGGTCCAAGTCTCACTGATATGAATCGCAATTGTGTGAGTCAAGCTTTTGCACATAATCATTTCATTCCCATAATGAGCTTGTGCAAGAGAACATCCCTCAGGATCCTTTCCCTCTGCCCTTCCATGGAATGAGGGCTGTTGATATTTAGTTGCCCCACATACCCCCAAAACTGACAGTCAACCTGTTTGGGGACCTGGGATTTGCCACCGAGAGTAGCTGGGCTTCTTGCCTTGTTCTTTCTCTGGCTGTCTTGCAGCTTGGGCTGCTTCTTTCCCTCTGTCTGCCGCTTTCTCCTCTGCAGCTGCAAGGCCTGCTTAAGAAGCAAGAGCAAAATTGCTCTTTCCAGCAATGGGAGGCAGAAAAGAAGATGTCTGAAAGCCACACGGGAACTGGCTCTAGCATAAGCTGCTTAGCTCAAAGAGCTGGAAGCGGGTGGGGGGGATCAGAAGTGAAAGCAGTGGTAGAATTGCCTTCAAGAACTGAGGAAACCTGCAGAGGAGGCAGGACACCTCTCATTTGGGAAGTGCAGGGGAAACTATCTTGGAACCTATACACACTACAGAATTATAGGGCTATTGTTCCACTCTAACTGCCATGATTCTATTCTATTGAATCCCAGTATTAGCAATTTAGGGAGAGGCATTTAAATTTCTCAGCCAGAGTTCTCCAATGCCACAACAAACTACAAACCTCAGGATTCCATATAGATCAGTGGTTCTCAACCTGTGGGTCCCCAGATGTTCGTGGACTTCAGCTCCCAGAAGCCCCAGCCACTATGGTCAATGCTCAGGGCTTCTGGGAGCTGAAGTCCACGAACATCTGGGGACCCACAGGTTGAGAACCACTGGTATAGATGGAAACATGGATGTTAAAGTGAAATGATAGCGCTATAATTGAGTAGTATAAACGGATCTCTGAAAAGTGGGAAATGGCATGGTAGATAAGGAATGGAGTTCTTAATTTGAGCAATTCTGACAGGCCAATCTGTGCTGGTGCAGTTAGTTGTGTGAATTACATCAAAGGCAGGGCTTGGGAAAGTTACTTGTGGGGGAGAGGTTACAACTCCATATCTTCCAATTGCCCTGATATAGCATGGATGGGCTCAGTTAATCCTCTTTCATCCCACTTTTTCAACTGCTTTTCAAATGTCCCAGTTTCTCTTGCCTCTTTCCACTGTCCTCCTTTGTTCTCACTTTACTTCAGGTGCTGGAAATTGAGTTCAAAATGTAAAATTAGTTTGCACTCAACTCAGCAGCGGGGAGAAGATTGGAGGGGGCAGAATCCTGCCCTTCCCAGTAGTAAAAGCAAACTGCTGCAGCCTCTCCGAGCTTGTCTGTTCTTCATCATTTTTGCCATCTTGACTCCACTCTGATGTTGTTTGGCTATGCGTGCCCCGGTTTTCATCTGTGAGGAACACAACTCCGAGAGTCCTCCCTGGCTGGGGGATTTTGGCAGTTGTACCCACCCAGGTAAATATTCCAAACTCTGAAAAAAACAACAACATAGGGTCAGTTCAAAGAGATAGTGAGGTGACTTATGCATTTCCCTGAAAGAGGAAAGTCCTCATCAAAATGCCTCCCCAAAAGGGGGCACATGTTTGCATAAAATCTGCACATTCAAATTTTATATGCAAGTTTATCTGTATGCAATTTTGCATGTACTAAATTTGTCCATGTATATTTTTGTTGTTGATGATAATAATGATGATGGATGCATGGAGAGGAGATTTTGACCAGGTAACCTGTGTGCCAGCTCAGTTTTCTGTCTGTCTGGTTGATAACTTGATAGGCAGCTTCAAGTCTCTTGGGCTCCCCCGTCTTCTCATTCCTCCCTCTCTTCACCCTCTTCGTCTCAGGCTCTCCCTCCTTCTTCCCTCCCCTTCTTCCTTTCCCTAGATTGGACTGGATACAACCCTTCAATCAAAGACTGGTTGTTTGACAGTCCTATCAGAATAGAAGACTATCAGCTTTAAAGCACATCGGTTTTATGGGAATCAGGCAGCCCAGCTGGTCACCCGGACTGTCATTTCTTATAGAATCGTAGAATGCTAGAGTGGAAGAGACCACAAGGCCCATTGAGTCTAACCCTCTGCCATGAAGGAATACACCATCAAAGCATTCCTGACACATGGCCATCCAGCCTCTATTTTAAAACCTCCAAAGAAGGAGACTCTGCCACACTCCAAGATAGCCTATTCCATTGTCAAACTGCTCTTACCATCAAGAAGTTCTTCCTAAAGTTTAGATAAAATCTCTTTTCCTGAAGTTTGAAGCTATTGCTTTGTGTCCTAGCCTCTGGAGCAGCGGGAAATAGGCTTGCTCCCTCTTCCGTACAACATCTCTTCAAATATTTAAACCTAGCTATGATGTCACCTCTAAACCTTCTCTTCTCCAGGCTAAACATAGATCTCTAAGCCACTTCTCATAGGGCTTCATGATTTCCAGGCCTTTTGCCATTTTGGTTGCCCTCCTCTGGACAAATTCCAGCTTATCAACATCCTTCCTGAACTGTGGTGCTCAGAACTGGACATAGGCTATTTCCGCACGAGACTGTTATAGCGCTGTGATTCCACTTTCAACATCCTTTGGAATCCTGGGGTTTGCAGTTTCGGGAGGGGCCAGCTGGCCCCTCCCAAAAATGCAAACCCCAGGATTCCATAGGATGTTGCAAGTGGAATCATCGCGCTATAACAGTCTCGTGTGGAAATGGCCATAGTGAGGTCTGACCATAGCAGAATAGAGTGGTATCATAACTTCCCTTGACCTAGACACTATATTCCTATTGATGCAGTCATTCTTATGCCCTTCTTTCCAACTGTGGGCAACCACGACATGGCTTTCCATGTAGAAGATTGCTGTGTGAGAGGCCACACTGATGGATTTCTGTATTGAAACTCAGTTTTTTCTACATTCTGGTGGAACTGTACTGAAAACACAGCTGAAAGAGGAAAAGAAAACATCAAAAAGCTGTGGGCAGCTGTTGCTAAGGTTGCCTGTGCTCCAAATCATGGAAACATGTGGTCGACAATTTTAACATGGAACGTGTCTCTTCTTAGCAACAACTACCCACTACCTAGCAACACCTCTCCTTTTCTTGACTCTCTGCCTGACATAACTTGTATCCTTACACAAATAATAATAATAAAAAAACCCAAGATCCCGTCGCTTCTGGGCATCTTGCCCATCTACCATGACTTGTCTTTGAAAGGGCCGGTGGAGCCATCCTTTTGGCATGAAGGAGGAGACATTGCAGATGGGCTACATCCTGGTTTTGCCCAAGGCCTGGGGCAGAGGAAGAGGTTCATTGGGAGGGTATGGAAGCCATGGGTATTATGTGTGAGGATGGAAGGCAAGCTTTCAGAACCTGAAAGGGACAATGGGAGCTTTGAAAACCCTTATGAGTCATGGCAGAGGCCTGCGCCTTGTTCATTATCCCCGGCCAAGAGGGATAGGAGACACCAGCTCTGGTTACATGAGTGACAGGGTCCCAGCAGAAAGACGCATCCCCAGGGACTCACTCATCCCATGCCAGGGCCCCAAAATTGTTTAAGCTGTGCTGACTCTTGATGGTAGACGAAGAGGCAGTGTAAGAATGATGGAATAGGATTAATTAGCAGGAAATTTCTTTTTGCCTAGCGCTCAGAAATTTTACTTCTTGAGAATGCAGTGACTTGGCTTGCTGAGGGATCTTGGAAGCTTTATTCTTGTCCACCTTTGAATTAGATGTGAGGGGTGACTGTCTGGAGTCACCTGAGATATCCGCTGTTCGTTTAGAGAAAGCTAATCAATTACTGAGCTGAACTGGGGTGGGGGCTTCATTTATGTGAAAATTGCAACCCTGGTTTTGGCCATTGTTCAGGAAGTCTTTAAACATGGACCAAAGCCCTTCCAGAATGAAGGCAAGAAGCATTGTCCATTGCTCTAAATTGTCTTCGTAATGTCACTGCATAGCTAAATTGGGTTTGGTGTGGTGGTTTGAGCATTGGGCTATGACTCTGGAGACCAGCGTTTTAATCTCTGCTCAATCATGGAAATCCACTGGGTGACTTTGGGCATGTCACACTCTCTCAGGCTCAGAGGAAGGCATGGACAAACCCCCGCTTAGCAAACTTGCCAAGAAAATCCTTAGGGTTGGAAATGGCTTGAAAGCACACAAGAACAATGCAGCATTGTGTTGTAATCTAGCAAGAAGATGCTACTAAAAACTGATATCAAAGTAGGATACAGCAGAGGCAGTGTTTTCTGAGGTGGTCAATCCTCCCCCATTTCAGATGTATAGATACAGGGAATCTTGCATAAGATCACCTTTAACAGTTGGGTTTCCAAAAAATGAAAGAAGAATGTCACTATCTTGCTTTCTTTTTTTGTGCCCATTTGTTGTGAATATAGCATAAAGTGTAGGTGGCCCTGGTTAAGAAAATGTCAACATTTGAAAAGGATAGATGCAATATTTGCTGCTTGCAGAAATCATTCCCTTTTGAGATGAAGCAACCAGAACTGGTAATCCATGCATAATAATATTGTCATCTGTAACAATAAAAGAATGTGTGCTCATGTGACTGTCTCCATCATAGCTCTGTGAGTGTGAAACCAAGGCACACAAAACTTGGCATGGACAGTAAAAGGGCCCTAAAGGATTTTCATTTTTAAGGTGGTTTAGTTATTGGTAGTTAACTACACTTCTCCCTCTAGCATGCATTACTATCTTTAGTCACTAGGTGGCATCATTAATGCCCATAACTTTTCCTAGGGCTGCTGCTGCTGCTACTGCTGGCATGCCAGGGAGATTCATTTTTTCATGGGGCTTCAAGCCAACCTTATAGTTTTCTCCCATTTGCAGGACCCCTAAACTCATCATATATGTGAAAGAGAAAGAGAAGAGGGAGGAGGAGGAGTGGGTGGGTGGGTGAAAGGCTGGAAAGGTCTGGAAAGGGGAGGCAGAGAATGAGTAGAGGCCCCTCCCTAAAGTGCAAACCCCAGGATTCCATAGGATGTTGAAAGTGGAATAATAGCACTATAACAGTCTAGTGAGGAAATGGCCACAGAAGAAGGCTGAATGAGTATGGGTTGGGGAGGAAGGCCAGCAAGGAAGGAAGGAAGGAAGGAAGGAAGGAAAAGAAAGAGCAGAAAGAAGGAGCAGTTGGGGTAGGGGTGGATGGGAAATGAGGGGTTTCCAGCCTTTGCCATGCTGGCTTTTTCTGCAAGTAGATTTATATTTTGCCATTATTGTATCTGCTACTTTATTTTCAGTTCTTTCAGCACAGAGTCAGCTGCCTGCGCTGCTGCACTTCACTGGATTAATAACCTTAGTCAGGTTCTTACAATGATGACCCTCAAGATCTTTCTGCCCGGCAGTAACAGCCAATTTAGATCCTATCAGTGACAGCATATAGTAAGATTATTTTTGTCCATATGTGCATCGCTTGCTTCACACTCTGAAATAGAATTCATCATAAAATATGTGTGCTTTCCTTTTATAGGGTCCTCTTGATAGCTTTGCCATCTTTAGTATGTATGAAGATTATGCTCCCCCATGTTGTTGGACAGCAACTCCAATTGTCCAACCAGGGAGCATGCTATTTGGGGCTGATGGAATATGAAGTCCATTACCCCCTTGAGGGCCACAGGTTCTGTGTCTCTGACATACAGCTTCAAGAAAAAATGAAAAATAAGGGCTTTGGAAATCTGTATGGACCTCTGGGAAGCATTTTGATCTCTCTTTTGGGAGACTGAATGATAATGGTTGGTAAGAGTGCCTTTTACTGCTTTCAGCTTATACGCCAGCTACACCTTTTTCTAGAGGTGCCTCTTTTTTAAAAAAAGAGAAAAGTGCTGCTGTTCCTTTTCTGCAGGCTTTGGCAAAATGTAGGACATACCCACGCTTCTGCCCTGGTTCTTTCTGGACTCTTCTGCATAGAAAACACCAACAAAATCAAGCAGAAAGAGAATGTCCCCGAAAATCCTCTAAAGGCCGTGGATCACATGGCTGCCCTCCATGACTATAGCCCCACAATAATCCCATATTTCCCTCATTTTATTTCTTTTTAAAAGAAGCCCTACCAGATACTCTAGGAGGTGTATGGGGACAACTCCCCCCAAAGAAACTGGAAAGAGTGGTTAGAAGCACACCCTTCAATTGTCGTGATTTGGAAAGGACTATCCCAATTAAACCTCAGTCATTGCACTTTTTCAGATGCTTTAGAAAGGTACCAGTTTCTCCTTCCTCCTCCTGCTTTCCCCCTTTGTCCTCAGCTTACTTCCATTGCTGCAAACTGAGTTCAAAGTAAAACATCATTTTGCACTCAGTAGATGTTTGAAAGGAAAAGAGTGGGGGGTTGGTTTGCCCTTCCCAGTAGTTTCAGACAAAAGCAAACTGCTGCAGGCTCTCCTAAGTTATGCGCTTTTCCTCATAAATAGGTTTTCCCATCTTGACCACACACAGATGTTGCTTGGCTATGTCAAATCATAGAATCGTAGAGTTGGAAGAGACCACAAGGGCTATTGAGTCCAACCCCCTGCCGTGCAGGAATACACCGTCAAACCATTCCTGACAGATGGCCATCCAGCCTCTGTTTAAAAACCTCCAAAGAAGGAGACTCCACCACACTATGAGGCCATGCATTCCACTGCCAAACTGTTTTTACCATCAGGAAATTCTTCCTAATGTTTAATGGAATCTCTTTTCCTGAAGTTTGAAGCCATTGTTCCATATCCTAGTCTCTGGAACAGCAGAAAACAGGCCTGCTCCATATGACATATGTTACCTCTTAAACTTCTCTTCTCCAGGCTAATCTACCCAGCTCTGTAAGCTACTCCTTATAGGACAAAGTTCCAGATCTTTTACCATTTTTGTCACCCTCCCGTGGATACGTTCCAGCTTGTCAATATCCTTCTTGAATTGTGATGCCCAGGAGTGGACACAGTATTCCAGGTGGGGTTTGACCAATGCAGAACAGAACGGTACTATTTCTTCCCTTGACCTAAAGACCATACTCTTATTGATGCAGCCTAGAATGCAGCCTATACTGCCCACAGGGATGGGAAGGAGAGGAAGACACATCCAGCAGATCCCACTCCGCAGGCAGGCACATATAAGAGAAGTGCTCTTTCAGATCCAAAAGTCCCAAGCTATTTAGGGCTTACAATGTTACCAGTAGCACTTTGAATTTAGAACAAAACCATACTGGCAGCCAGTGCACCTCCTTTAAGGCTCATGTGCTATGTGGCTTGTATATGTGCTTCCGCCAGCATTCTAGCAGTGTCACAGACCTAGAAGGGATCCCAAGGGTCACCTAGTCCAGCACCTGCCCTATCAGGAATCTAAGTATAGATTGGCAATGTTTAATAGAATTGTGATTTGATGGATTCTTAACATTTGTCGAGTAAGGTTTTAGCTAGACTTTTACATTTTGTGAGCTGTGTTGGATCCTGTGCTGGGGGAAAGGCAGAGTATAATTGGAATAAAATAAACAAATTAATAAATAGTTGCATTTTTAGATATCAGTTCCTAGAGTCCTCTAGACAGCATGGCTATATAGCTGGGAGATTCATAGAATCATAGAGCTGGAAAAGACGATAGGGGCCATTGAATCCAGCCCCTACTATGCAAGAATACACATCAAAGCATTCCCAACAGATGGCCATACAGTTTCTGCTTAAAAACCTCCAAAGAAGGAGACTCTATCACACTCCGGGGCAGCATATTCCACTGCCGGACAGCTCTGACCATCAGGAAGTTCTTCCTGAGGTTCAAGTGGAATCTCCTTTCCTGCAGCTTAAATCCATTGCTCCTTGCCCTAGTCTCTGGAGTGGCAGAGAACAAGCCTGTTCCCTCCTCAACATGACATCCCTTCAGATATTTAAATATGGCTATCATGTCCCCTCTTAACCTTTTCTTCTGCAGACTAAACATCCCCAGCTCCCTAAGGTGTTCCTCATAGGGCATGGCTTCCAGACCCTTCACCATTTGGTCACCTTCCTCTGGACATGTTCCAGCTTGCCGATATCCTTCTTGAATTGAGGTGCCCAGAACTGGACACAGGATTCCAAATGAGGCCTAATCAACGCAGAATAGAGTGGTACCATCACCTCCGTCGATCTAGACACCATACTCCTATTGATGCAATCAAGAATCGTGTTGGTTTTCTTGGCTGCCGCATCACACTGCTGACTCATGTTCAGCTTGTGATCTACCAAGACTCCTAGATCCCTTTCACATGTACTGCTGTCCAGCCATGCATCCCCCATCCTATATTTGTGCATTTCATTTTTGATGCCTAAGTGCAGGACCTTACATTTCTCTCCGTTGAATTTCATTTTGTTAGCTTCAGCCCAGCTCTCCAATCTGTCCAGGTCATTTTGAATTTTGATCCTGTCCTCTGGCGTATTAGCAACCCCTCCCAATTTGGTATCATCTGCAAATTTGACCGGCTTCTGGAATCAGATTCTGGGAATTGTAATCCAAAATGTAGTTTTTCCTATGTTCTGATTTTCACCTTCTCTACCAACTATTTGTCTTCCGTTTCTATGGGGGAGACGCCCACCTGGCCTGACCTCCGAAACCAAATAGGTGTATTGTTCTGATAGCGCATCGCCACCACCATCCATCTACTTGAGAGCTCCTGTACTACAAAGAAAGAGCCAGCTAGGACTTGGGAGGAATGGCTAATTCCCAGCCCCTTTTCTAGCCCGGCCACTTGACCAAGGCTTGCTCAGAGCAGCAGATGGCACAGTGGTGCCTTCTGGGAGCAGGCAAATAAAGCTAGTCCTTCTAGAAGTACCTGGGCAAACACAGCCCTGGCAACCTTAGAAGCCAGGGCACCTGTTCTGAGCAGACCAGATGTGACTCACGGAGTGAGTCAACACTGGGAGCAAACAAGGGACCTCTTTAAATTCCCCTTCTCTGCATCCATCGGAGAGTTCAAACAAAGTAAGAGCCTTGGATAAGTCAACAGGCCCCCAAAGCACAGATTGTGCAGCCATGGGAACATGGGAACAAGGCAGAGGCGGAGAGGGAGAGGAATAGCACGCAGTTGCCACCTGAGGAAAGGCACCTGTTTACCTCAGGTGCCACCTGGGCAGTGCCCACCTTTTGAGTGAACTCTTCTAGCCGAGAGATGGAAAGAATACTCAAAAATATTCAGAAATGGGACAAAAATGGGTTTCTTGAGGGTCAGGAAACTGTGGTGAGGAGAATCCCAGGTGGACACAAATCTTCATTTCATACTTTGTGACTTATTAGGTACAGGAAATGGACATGTTTCCTTTGTACAGAAAAAAATGGCATTTTATGCACAGAAAACACCACTCCTGTGCAGGAAACAAGTTTCCTGAACAGAAAAATTCTGCTCAGAAGACTTATTTTCTGTGTAGAAAATGTTGTCTCCTATGCAGGAAATGTACAATTTTGTTTTGGGACAGAATATTCTTAAGTGGCAAATTGTGCAGTTCTCACAGTGGTGGTAGTAGAGGTGTAGATATGGGGAGAGAGGCATCCCCCCAATAAAAAAAAAAACTCCTCCCGGACTGAAATTTTCCTTCAGTCCCCACATTTCCAGAATTATGGTAACTTAAAACTCCAGTTGAGCATTTAAAAAGACAGTTTAGGCATCTGAAGAAAAGGGGCAGACAAAGTGACCAAGAAAATGTGGTCACAGCAGATAGAAGAGTTCTAGATGTAAATGATTTGCAGTTTCTCACTCTGGAAAATTGGGATTGAAAGAAAACTTTGGGGGCAGAATTTTTATTTTGAAGGGCATTGCTCCCCCCAACAGGCACATAGCTATACCTTTGTCCAGAGGGCATTTGCTTTTGCCTTCCTCAGAGGCTGAGAGAGTGTGACTTCTGCAAGGGCATCCAGCAGGTTTCCATGGCCAAGCACGGATTTGAACCCTAATCTCTAGAGTTGTAGCCCAATGCTAAAGTCATTACACACTGGCTCTCCAAACCATGCTGGTTCTCCATGGATGTAGGCCCTGGCAAATGCCTGAGTTGGCTCTCATCTGGTGTTGGCTGCTGCAACAGCTGGAGAAACCAACATCTGGGTGAGGAAGGGTGGGTAAGCTGTGGTAGATCCAGGGGCCAATGTTGGAGCCTTTGAGGACAGGTTCTTTCCAGGTGCATAGAATCATAGGATCATAGCATAATAGAGTTGGAAGAGACCCCAGGGGCCATCCAGTCCAACCCCCTGCTATGCAGGAACACCCATCAAAGCATTCCCAACAGATGGTCATCCAGCCTCTCTTTAAAAACCTCCAAAGAAGGAGACCCCACCACACTCCCAGGCAGCATATTCCATTGCTGGACAGCTCTGACCATCAAGAAGTTCTTCCTGAGGTTCAGGTGGAATCCATTGCTCCTTGTTCTAGCTTCTGGAGCCCTGGAAAACAAGCCCATTCCCTCTTCGATATGACATCCTTTCAAATATTTAAATGTGGTTATCATGTCCCCTCTTAACCTTTTCTTCTGCAGACTAAATATCCCCAGCTCCCTAAGATGCTCCTCATAGGGCATGGCTTCCAGACCCTTCACCATTTTGGTCACCCTCCTCTGGACACATTCCAGCTTGTCAATATCTTTCGTGAAATGAGGTGCCCAGAACTGGACACAGTATTCCAGATGGATTACCCCAAATACTCCCTGTTTCCCCAAAACAATATGGAATTGGCAAGTCCACTTCTGGCTAAAAAAAGGTGATTTTAATGTTATTTTGTGACATCAAAAAGAATACTCTATGTGAGGTTGGGGGCTGCATCCCATTTAAAGGCTTTCAGGAGTAGCAGTTTAGTGTAGGGAGTTTGAAGTGGTCAAGGGTAACAAAAATGCCTTTGGGAAGGTCCAGCCAGGAACAGACTTTTCCTATCCCTGCTTTAATTGACCTTTTACTTGTTTTTTTGTTTTTTTACTACAGCTCCCAGAAGCCACTGACTGTGCTAGTTGGGGGGCTAGGTGTCACAGTCCAACAAAAGGGGGTGGTGGGAGGAAACTTCCAAGCTGCAGAGTATGGTCATATTGTGAAACAGTAGTGCTGATTTCTCCTGCCTGGGTCCACAGGCGATGCCCAAAGCAAGGAAAGAGCCAAAGGGAGACCAGGTAGGAAGACTGGCAGTTCAGCAGCCTGGATTGTGCTGTCTCGCTCACCTGTGCGTGGGGAGAGGTACTGTTTCTCGGGTATCTCTCAAGCCTTTGTTTGCTGATGTTGCATAGTCCCCAAGGGCTGCTGAATGGAACAGCACAGGCTGGTAATTGCTCCCTGGGGAAGCAAGAGCTTCTCTCTGGAGGTGATTGCATAAGCTGGGGGTGGGGGGAATCTTATTGCAAACTGCAGCAGAGGATGGCTTATAGTTTGTGCTTTTAGGGAAGAGAGAAAGTCAGAGACAGGATCAATAGGCCTAGGGCAGGCAAATGCAGTGGGTTCAGTGGCTAACTGATTGCCCCTGGGACTCTCCAGTGGTCTTCTGAACTGCCACTAATGCAATGGCATACGGGGGCAGGGTGGGGGCCCCAGGCAGCATGTGTTTGGAGGTGGTGCTGGGCCACCCTCCACACTCTGGCAGATGTCCACCGACTAGATGGACACTGGAGCCTCCCAGAGAGGTCTGCTGGAGGGGTATGCCACTCTGGGAAAGGGGGCTTCCTCTCTCCTCCTTCTTTCCCTCCCGATCTGGAGTCAAACTTGTTTCCAGCCAAAGCAGCAGCACCGACACTGGCAGACCTCCAGGTCAGGGAGAGGAGGAGGGAGGGAAGGAAAAGAGGAGGAGAGGAGAGGAGAGAAGGGAAGGGGCCCAAGGAGGAGAGGAGAGGCACCTGCCTTCCCCCCACCCCACCTCTGAGACTGGGGTGAGCCCAGCCCAGCTGACACTCTGAGGAGGAAAGGTGGGGGGAGAGTGGGAGAGATAGAGGGCGCTCGCTGGTGTAGGAGTGCTGGTGTGTCTCTGAGCACATGCAGAGTGCCCCCTCTGAGTGTGAGCACCCAGAGCCCAATCACCCAATGTCAATCAAGCAGTTTTTATTTGGTATTTTGGATAGGTCCTCTCTCCCCTGAGAGGGGCAGCAAACTCAGGGACCGCCCCCAGGCGGCAAAAGCTCTAGGTATGCCACTGAACTAATGTCTCTCCCACCCCACCAATACTAAGCAAAAAAACCCCCAGAAGTGGAAACGGCTTATTGATTAAATCCTTAAAAAGCATGAGGTCCCCTTGCAACATATTGGAAAGATAATTTTTTACCACTCCTAAAGGCTTCCAGGACTGGTGTTTAACCTCCTTTTCCAACCAGAAAAAGGGAGATCTGGGAAGTCCAGAGAGGACTGAAGTCTGCAAAAACAGCCTGGGAGGGGGGGCACCTACAGTCCCCTAGCCTCACATTGCCCACCCCGGTCTCAAGAGAGAGGAAATGTGAAGTGCATTTCTTCTTGGGGCTAGACTACAAGGCCAGCCCTACTGTCAGACCAACTCAGATGATTGTCTCAGGTAGGTTATTTTAGGTATCATGAAAGGTGAGCAAATTGTTAGTTATTCCAGGTATCCCTGTCTTGGTTTGGAATGAAACACAAAGTCAATCCATACATCTGTCCTTGGTGGGGGGCGGGGGGCCAGCTATCCAAGACGATGAACTTCAGCTTCAAAATAGGTTCAGTACCATGGAGAGCAACTTTAAAACTCCAAACTAAACCCAGAGTAGCTTCACCACTCCACTGACACGGAATCTGTCACTGGTCAGCACCCCTACCCTTGGGGTGAGAAGGAGCAGGAAATAGCCACGCTGTGCTTGTCATTCTTCTTTGGGTCTCCCAAAGCAGCAAGACTGAATGATCCAACTAAGAATCCTCAGCCTCCAGTGACGTTTCTTTTTTATGCAAAGAATTTCAAAAGCCCAGATTTGCTGCATTTCAGACTTAAGCACCCACCGCCGTACGGCCCTGTGTGGATGAATCACATTGTATAAGTGATCGATGACAAGACACCCCTCTCTCTCTCCCTCGCCTCCCCCCTTTTTCTTCCTCTCCTTCTTGTTTAGCATGTCTGAAACAGCATCTGTAATTTGCCATCAGAACAGCAATGCATCACCCACCCTGCTCAATTGCATTGCATAAAAACAAAAACACAATTCTCAACAGTCGCAGGTAATAAGTGTCTAGAGTGACACGTTTTCTATTGAGACCCTGCAATTTTTTTTCTATAGCAAGAGTGATCCTAGCTTAGTAACCACAGTTTATATTGTTCTTTTCCTATTGTTCTTTCTCTCTCCCTCCCTCCCTATCTCTCTCTGCCTCACTCCTTTTCTATAGTTTATTATTCTTATATAATTGCTGCTGTGATATTATAGTGTCCCATTGATTGCTGTTGGGCTGCCACATTTTGACATATCTATTATGTCAATATTCTCATTTAAGGCCAGGAGGCGAACATTCCTCCATCTCGGTTTATCGCCTTCTCAATTGTGTTATGAGCACTCATCACCATTTGTGGACCGAATTCATTTGCTTGCCATTAGGTGTTGCATTGGAGAGTGCTCAACTCTGTGCTTGAGACCCTTATAGATTACAGCAACAATATATCCCATGTCACTGTGCTCTCCATGTATGTAGATCTACTCTGGGTCTCAGTCCAAAAACCAAAGGTTTCATGTCTTACCAGGAGGAGTCCACCTCTGATGAAGAAGGAGGAAGAAGAAGAACCAGATGACTCCAGTCAGAACCAAAGGTGGCTGGCAACCTACCCTGGAAATGGAGGCTGGATCTGTTGAGAGTTAGAATTTCTGAGGGCATTAGCCCTTTTTGGGAAATTCTATCAAAGCTAAAACTTTTAGGAATCAGCATTCCTTTAGCAGAGTAGCAGAAAAAGCATGCCCAGATTTCTGTGTGGTTTCTCTGAACTGAAACTCACTAAGAAAACAAAACAAGGCAGGCAGTTTCAGTTACAAACTTAGAAAAGTTTACTAATGGCTTTTACATTTACATATGTATTGAGGAACCTACATCCTAACCAGCTAATGAATAGATCAAGTAAGATAGTAGCTTTGTTTTTAACTCATCATCTTTTTGATGGAAATGCAAAGCATGGCTGGATAGAGGGAAGTAGAAGCAAAAATGGAGGAGGGAGAGAAAGAGAGAGAGATCTGAGAAGGGGGATCTTTTATAAGACCGATGACCGTAGGAACTATCCTGGGTCATATGATCTGGTCATCTGAACACCAAAGACATTTATGATCATGCATTTAAATGACACAAGTGCAAATGGTGAGGCTTTAGGTAAGAAGGGAGAAGGCTTTGGCATGCAAAGGAAAATAGACCCTATGCTATCTAAGCCCCACTTGCACTAAAACAAAAGGTAAGGAGAGAGAATGCTTGAATTTTTCCAACAGGACCATCCCATGTGGTTTCTGAAGAGCAAGAGCCAGAGTGGCTTTTGAATAACAGAGCTTAAAATGATAGCAGAAAAAGAACAGGAAATGCCTGGGCTGCTTTTAAAAGGAAACACTGATATAATTAGGCCAGCTGTGCTGGTTTACATCTGCCTATAAATCAGCACAGCCAAAGCTGTCTCTTTACTGTGAGACAACAGCTCCACTATCTCCATTTGGCATTGTGTTATATTCCCATCTCATGATGTCTTCAAAAAGAGGCTGGACAGCTACTTGCTGAGGATGTTCTAGCTGGAGATCTTGCGCTGAAGAAGGGGTTGGACATGATGGCCCGTAGGCCCTTTCTAATTCTTTGATTCAGAGTCAACTTGAAGGCACATAACAAAAGTAACAAAGAGATAATCCACTTAATAATATGATCTCCTGCTCTTTTCTTTCCTGCTAGTCAGCTAGCTCTTTCTCTCCAGTTACCCCCTCACAGAATTATAGAATTGGAAGGGACCACAAAGGCCATCCATTCCAACCCCTTGCATGCAGGAATACACATCAAAGCAGATGGCCATCCAGCCTCTGTTTAAAAGCCTCCAAAGAAAGAGACCCCACCACACTCCAAGGCAGCATATTCCACTGTCAAACTGTTCTTACCATTAGGAAGTTCTTTCTAATGTTTATATAGAATCTCTTTTGCTGTAGTTTGAATCCATTGCTTTGTGTCCTAGTCTCTGGAGCACCACTAGTCTCACAAGGTCCCCCACACATCCAAGGAAGAAGATTGGCAAAAAAGGAAGTATAGAGCCTGGGTTTTAATGTGAAGTTTTTAGACTGCTTTCCATGAGCTTCTCTGAGAACCTCTGGTGGCTATAAAGTGAGATAGAAGTCTTCTAAAAAAGACTACTAAAGGAGAGCAGCAGCATCTGACAACATAGGGCCAATACTCCTTTGGCCATGAAACTTGTTCTTTGGATTGCACTGTGGACTCCCCAATGGTGCATGGAACATCCTTAACTTCTTCATAGTGCTGTACCATTCAGGGTCAATGCCAACATTCTTGGACAGATTGGCCCAGGTCTTTTTCTCTTCCATGGGAGCTTAAACCCATTGAGTGGAATCCTGCGATGGTGTTATATCCTCTTCCCTCACTTTTTGCCATCATGCAATGAACATATTCAGTTGTATAAGCAGAGTTCCACAAGCATAGCCATTTCATCTGGTCCTATATTCTAGTGGTAATCCTGATTGAAAGCCAGCATGCTGTAGTGTTTTGAGCATTACACGACAACTCTGGAATCCAGGATTTTATTCCCTGGTCAGCCATGGAAAACCCACTGGGTGATCTTGGGTGCATCACACACGCTCAGCCCCAGAAAACCCCATGATAGGTTCACCTTAAGGTCACCTTAAGGTCACCATACAACAACAGATCCATTGAATCAATTGGATTCATCTACAGGTTGACTCACCATTCAAGGATGGTTTGACTGAGGCCTTTTTTGCACTTGGCGAAGAAATCGCCCCGTTCTGGTACTCACCGGACTGGAGTGCTCCCTCGGCAGATCCAGGCTGGTCTGAAGCAGTGTGTGGCCGCGCAACACACTGCTCCGGGGACGAAAATGGCGGCTTCCAGTTTGTGGAGGCTCTCCACCAACCGGTGAAGCTCACCAGCCTAAAGCCCGCCCCGGAAGATCTGCAGGTTCGCACTGGTGCGAGCCTGCAAATCTGCATTGGAGCACGGCCACGGAGTGGCACGCTCTGTGCTGTTGAAAGACCTGTTTTAAGCGGTCTTTCACTAGCATGGAGAACGACCACTTTTGGTCGTTCCGGAGTGGGCTGAAGTCCGGAACTATACAAAGTAGTCTGGACCCAGTCCTCTCCCAAGTGCAAACGTCCTCGCTGGAGGACGCTCTGCACCGTTCTAAAAACAAAGTGCGGAAAAGGCCTGAATCTTGACTAACCAATAGGATTACAGCCTACAGTCATGCAGTCTTTGATGGTATATAATTGTTCATCAGTACTTTCAGTGTTTGTTTGTTTTCTTACTTAGGCCAGGATTGTTTGGGGATTTATATCTTCATAAGTGGATTTGCATCTGTGGAAATTAGAACTGGGTAGCTCTGTAATGTGTATATCGAGTAAAGGGCTGCTGTTACATTACTGCATAAGAAAGCCTGCAAAGTAACCAGCACACTTTGGGACTGATGGGACAAATGCACAATGGGATTGTTGCACAATGAGACTGATGCAAGGTTTACTTCCAGCCCCCCAAGACTGACTTCTGCCCTTGAAAAGAAGCAGGAAATTCCTTAGCGTTCATTCGTTCTCACACTGCCACCACCCACTGAATTCGGAATTAATGAAACAGTACAGTGGGACCCTGCTCAGTGGATTGACAATCTCTATGCTTAAGGACCTTTCCCTTCCCTCACCTCCCCCTTCTGAGTGAGAGAAGTCCTATCTAAGCATGTGCCAAAGAATAGCGTGGGAATGGAGAGGAAACAGAGGTTCTACAGAAAAGCATTTATTTTAAGGCATGCAAGTAAACAAGACAATAATACACATGAGAGGCTCCCCCCTCTCAGGTACGCTTAAGTTACAAGTAGTTATAAAAACAGACACATTCTTAAGATCAGCCAACCTCCAAAATAATAAAAGCCCTAATGCGACTAACTACCTAATATTCTAGCTACTTACATTCGGGT
Organism: Iguana delicatissima; assembly: GCA_948472985.1. Taxonomy (NCBI): domain Eukaryota; kingdom Metazoa; phylum Chordata; class Lepidosauria; order Squamata; family Iguanidae; genus Iguana; species Iguana delicatissima. The sequence goes on from CAOKZL010001811.1 coordinate 170,983, forward strand.
TCACAGGCTTAGAACATTTCCACATGGCACTCTTATAGCGTGATGATTCCACTTTCAACCTCCTATGGAATCCTGGGGTTTGCAGTTCCGGGAGGGGCCGGCCGGCCCCTCCCGGAACTGCAAACCCCAGGATTCATAGGAGGTTGAAAGTGGAATCATCGCGCTATAAGAGTGTCGTGCGGAAATGGCCTTTGAAGAGAAGAGTGAGGCCAGGAGGCGAGGCCTAGAGCCTGCAGCCTACTACTGGCACAGATTTCATCTCCAGGAGACAACAGTCTCTCTCCCACATTTTTATAACTTCTCCATGGAAGTATCTCGAAGATGCTCACCTTTTTCCCCTTGATTGGGCAATTCTCTCCCTGTGATCTGTGAGGCTGACCCACAATAAAAAGTGTAACCTAACCCCAACACCCCATTAACCCTTGGTTTACCTGAAGAAGGGAGTATCCCCCTTCGGCCAAGTCTAGATAATGGGAAGCCCCCTTATCACAATCAGTCCCACTGTGAATCGGGACATTGGCTAGGAAGTGTGGATGCACATCAGGACAGTCTTGCTGGTGTCTCGCTGGCATCTTCGCAATTCACTAATAGAGTTTTTTAAGTGCCTCTGCTACAGAGCAAAGTATACTAAAGTTATACAACATAGGCCTGAAGAGAGGGTGTCCACCATCACTTCTATCCTGCCTTTCTCCCAAGATGGGGCCCAAGGGGGCTCAAATCAAGTTAAAAACAATGTACACTAAAGCCCTATTTGATACACAAGCTTAAAAGGCAGCAAGTAAATAATTCCATCGATAGCACTAAATTATAACAATTAAAAGCACATTAAAACATGGTAAAAAGATTTTAAAAAATACACTCCATTAAAAAGATTTTTCTGTCACACTAACTTAAATGCCAAAGGCTTGCCTAAATAAAAAGGGCTGGAATTCACTATCACAGTTAATACTGTGTAACCTAGTTTGTTGTTGTTGTTGTGTACCTTCAGGTAATTTCTGTCTTATGGTGACCTTAACGCAAACCTATCATAGGCCTTTCTTGGCAAGATTTGCCTTCCTCTGAGGCTCAGAGAGTGTAACTTGACCAAAGGTCACTCAGTGGATTTCCATGGGTAGGCAGGATTTGAACCCTTGTTTCCAGGGTCATAGGGCCTTTCTGCACTAGACTGTTATAGTGCTATTATTCCACTTTCAACATCCTGTAGAAAACCCTCAAACCACTATAGCATACTGGCTCTTGGAATTAAACATCTGTAATAGATGGTGTTCATGATCATGGCAGTATTGCTATGATCATAGAAGTCCTCCAATGCTCCTTCACCTGGTAGCAGCTGCTGTGAGTGAAAGAAGTCTGTTCTCCTACTGATTGGGGCTCAGCATTCTGACATTTCTGCCCCACTCCTGCCAGCAATCTCCAGTGTTAGGGAGAATTGCAACAGGGGTCCTGCTTCTCATTGTTGCACCAGAGATTGCTGGTGGAAATGTTGTTATGCTGTGTCCTGTGAACAGGAGAACAGATCTCTGTTGCTTGCAGCAGCTGCTGCCTGGTAAAACAGGATTGGAGGGGCTGAGAGAGGAGACACTATTTAATTAAGTACACTTAACTAACTGGCTGTTCTAGGATCTTGCCCAAGGCCTTTGCCTACTGGTGGAAAGAGATTAGATGGGGGCCAGATGAGTCTTGTGTAGGAGGGGATTCCACAAATTGAGAGCAGCTACTGAGAAGGCTCTCTTCTTTATCTTCACCAATGTTGGTAGAATGGAGAGAAAGCCTTCCCACGAAGATCTTAAAAGTTGGGCAGGCTCATGTTGCTTCATTCACTGAGATTGCAGAAACAATCACCATGCATTCCCCATTGCACAGTGAGACAATAAGCAGGCTCATCAACAGGAACATAGCTGGTTGTACAAAATCCAGTAGAAGAGTGCTGTAGCACAACCCACCATTTAATTCAATAAGCATAGATTTACATTGAACCACCACACTGAAGGATCTTAGCCTTAACTTCTTGTGGTGAGGGAGAGGTTAAACAACAAACAGCACAATGCTACAAGAACCAAGTGTGGAGCCCCAGCCTCATGCCTGTTTTAAAGTAAAAAAATAAAAAGCTTTGGGAGATCCGGTCACAGATTTCCCATCTAATTGATAAAGCATGTGGTGTCGTCATGTTTGGATTGCTGAGTCCTCTTGGTCTTTGCTCTGCTTCATTAACTGCTTTTTTGCAGTGGGCTCAGGAAATGCTACTTGCAATGGTGATTCATCCTGTCTCTTAAGAATATGGATTGCCAGGGGGATGGAATGGGAGATGGAAGTTATGGGTGATAAGTATGTCCCACAGTCTACTGAACTTGTATCTCCAGGCAAGCAGGGCTTAGACCTCTGATTTGGATTTCCTGGACTCATGCATGAATGAGGACTTCTTAATTCATTGGCTTTTGTAACTCCCCCAATGTCCCAGTGCAGCTCTTGGCTTTAAAAACTACACCAGATGATATTTTTAAAAACACGTATTTCAAGAGAAAATGCACCCAAACAGCCGTGTTTAAACATTTTCATAATGTGAATTTATGGATAGATTTTTTTAAAGAAAAAAATACAGATGAATGTGAAAACAGGATGGAAAAGACTTACGATGAACATATGTGCATGATTGAGGGAGTACTACTGCCAATGGACAGGAAACTGATGGGTTTGACCATCTTGAGACAGCTCCCTCTTCACTGTTATATGGCTCATTTACTGAGCTTGGGAGAGTTATTCAGTTGGACTATAACTCCTGGAATCCTCCAGACAGCATGCCCAGTGGTCATTCTGGCTTGGGGATTCTGGGGGCTGTAGTCCAAAAAAGTAACAACAGGCATAAGTCCAACTTGCCTCTGCATAAGTAATTGGTTTTGGTTGTTGTGGATGCTGACATTCTCTGATGACATTGTGCAATGAACAAATTTCCTCCTCTAATGGACTGTTCTCTCACTGCTCTAGCCCCATGCTCCAAACATAGCCATTTCCTGGCCAGTGGTGAGTAGGGGTGTGGCAGAGAAGCATCCAGTAATATTTCTATAGCAGGACACATAACACTGAAATTGTCCTCCAGAACTTCTGAAGGGCCCCTGGGATGAACATGGCTGGACCCTTCTTTGCCACTCCACTGTCTTCCACCAGCCAGTAAATGGTCATATTGTGGGGCTGCAGCAAGCGGTGCAACATTATGCTGTCTTCTTGCTCAAGTAACTTGGTCAGTGTTTTCATACTCTATTGTTTAACATCATGAGTCTGACTGGTTACTTGAGGCTCAAACAAGAACAGATCACCTACTTCTTTGCCTTGATGTACCTATCCCTTTGCACCCATCTTGTAGGTCAGGCCTCCAGATGTTGTTAGACCTCAACTCCCAGCAGCCCTAGCCAGCATAGTCAATGGTAAAGGATGCTGGGAACTGCAGTTTGGGATCATATGGCAAGCCACACAATTCCCACCCTTGTTGTAGATGTAGTTTTGCACATACTGCAGAACCCATAGCAAATAGAAAAATTGGAAAGTTGCTTCATACAAGTTAGAATCCTGTTGGTGTCTTACATGTGTGTAATTTTGCCTATGGAAGCTCATGGACTTTTGTGTCCAATTACAATACCTGCATTCAGCTGAAGGTTGTAGAAGTGTAGTTGTGTGCATGAGATACTGTTGCACATCCAGATGTGCATTCTTGGCTGGTGCATATTTGTTCCAGGTGAAATTGGCAGTAGTACTCCTTCAATCACACATTTGGTTGTGTGATCAATTTTGCATTCAGTCATAATATTCAAGTTGCACAACTTGGCCACAGAGTGCAATCAGTGTGAAGCTCCGTATAACAGATTTATATTATTCCCAATGTATGTTATTGGCCATAATCCTGCCAAGTGGGTGCCTGAGCATCATTCTATCACTGCTCAAGTATGGATGGTTTTAGCTGATTCATTTGCCTTGCAAGTAACTTCCTGAGCTTCTCAAATCTATTCCATGCTCAACTAGACCACCTCTGGGAAATGGGCTGTTGGTAGCGGGTACAGGCACAAAGTGATTTTTTTTTCCTAGAGAAATGCTAATATGTAGGGCAGCCATAGACGAGAGCCTGGGATTAAGACATCAGTGAACTGTCTGTCATCAGCCTGTCAGCTAACAAGATTCATAAGAAGGAGAAGGATGGAAGCTGGATCGAGGACAGGGAATTTATGTAAGGCCATTTCCTGGCTAGCAGTAATGCAGGAAGGAAGCTCTAATTGAGAGATGGGAAACCTCACCCCCCTGGGTTGAATCCAACCCTCGTGGGCTCCCACACTGGGCGTCCCCTATGGCAATACCCTCTCCGCCTATTTATTTAAATTATTTCAAGTATTTCTGTTTTGTCTCCCTGCCCACAAGGGTTCCCTACGCTACTTTTTTCTTCCAGTCATTATGTTGTCAGTACTTGAGTTGCCTCTCCTAAGGCTTTGTTACTGGCAGACAGTGAGCTTCAACTGAGAAAAAAAGAAAAAGAGGCAGTATTTCTGGTTTCTTTCTTTTCTTTGACCTCATCCTGTCACTGCATTGCAGCCCAAGAAAACTTCTCTGAAATGGAATGTTGTCCTGAAAGAATTGACTCTCCCCTCCCTCTGTCTAACCCAGTGATTCTGAGACTTTTTACCTCCATGACCCCCCTTTACATCTACATGCGGATGTTGCACCCCCTGCTCAGCATTGCTGCCCCTATGTCCTATCCTGAGAGTTAAACTGCCTTGTGGTTGCTAAGGGGCATGTGCTTGCTGTGTCAATGACATAATATTCAAAGAAGCTGGGTAGGAAAAGCATTTAAAAAAAGAAAACAAAACAAAAGAGGAAGCCATATTTTGCTATAGCCATTTCCGCACTACACTGTTATAGTGCTATTATTCCACTTTCAACATCCTGTGGAATCCTGGGGTTTGCAGTTTAGGGAAGGGCACTTAGAATTCTCAGCCAGAGAGCTCTTTGGCCTCAGTAAACTACAAACTCCAGAATTCCACAGGAAGTTGAAAGTAGAACAATAGCACTATAATAGCATAGGGCAGAAATGGCCTAAATCTGAGGATAGAGGAAGGCATAATGGGGGAAGTCGCTTTGCATCATTCTTGTGGCAATCCTCAAACATGGATGCATGCACGTGCACACACAGGCTTGCCCTTCTCTTTCACATCTGCTGTACCTACAGATTGGTTTTTCTTGTCCCGCCACTTGAGCAACTACTGTACTTAGGGTCACACCCCACAGTTTGAGAACCACTGATCTAACCCATATCACTCTAATGAAAGCCTTGGGATCCCCATGCATCCCCTCGAGCTGTAGGAACTGCAGATTTCGACGGCATATGGTTTGTGTGTTCCTTCGCAGACAAAAACTCATTCCTTGTGGAAAACCTAGCTTGCATGTGTAATGGAGTAACTTCACTTTCCCCATCAAATGTTTTTTTCCCCCCAGTCCAGGCAGGCAAAAGCATCTTCCAAAAATACTCCTCCTCCAGCAGGCTGAAATAGTACAGCATAGGCTCTGCACTGGAGGTTTATAACTGTTGGGGATCAGGCAAGTCCCATTGCCCTATGCAGAAGACCTTGGAGTGTTACATTCCCCCGTACATTCCCCTGCAAAAAATTATCACATTTTGACCCCAAATGCCTCTCAGTGCTCTCTGGGAGGTGTGGGGCCATTTTTACCATCTTTTTAGCTTCCCGTCGGTCTTTATCTAAATGACAGGAAGTAATTTCTGAGTCACTTCCTGAAGATACCTTTTTTAAAAAAAAAACAGGAAGTAATTTTCAGGTTTCTTCCTGTTGTTTTTTTTAATAGGTCTCTCCTGGAGCTAGAATGACAACGAGACCCCCTGCCTCGTAGAGGGTGTTTGGGACATTTGGGGACAAGATGTTGTTTCGGAAAAGAAGGGTTTTGGTTCCTGGAGGGCCCGGGGGGCACAAAAATGATCCTGGGGACTGTATGTGGCCCCGGGGGGCACACTTTGCCCAGCCTTGCTCAGTGTGCTTCTCCTGACCTGCACAAAACTTGGGTCTCTGGGTGCATCCAGACAGCTGTTACTCCTATTAGGGATACTGACAAGGGAACACAACCACATGAAAGCTATGTCCACAGGGGCTTCCATTTTATGTTGAAGGTTAGGCTGGCATGGAGATGGTCCTTTCGCTGAGTGTGCCATTTGCACTAATCCTTTTAGACCATGGCTTGCCATTTGAACAAGCCATACGAAGATTAATAAAGCTCGCTGGCAGCTTGTAAGACTCAAGTGTGTTGATTCAATTCATGCACGTGGCAACTGGTCAGTGGGTTGGTGAATGCATTCTGGATTTTAGTTCATACTGTAAGAGAACTATCCAACATGCTGAATCTATTTTGGAAAAAAAAAAAGGTTCCAGCACCTGGAGTTGTTCCTTTAAAGTTCAAGCTAAAACCCAGCGTTGACTTACCATCCCACTGACACAGGAGCCATTGAGTTTGGGTGGCATTCCAACCTCCCTTCCACCTGGTTTGGAAGCTTCTTTTCTGTAAAAAGACTAATGAATGCATCTTAGAGCAAGCCAATCTTGAACTCTTACTGGGAGCCAAGATGACTAAATTGAGGCTTCTGTACACTGGACATATCATGAGATAACATGGTTCATCAGAAAAGACTTGGTAAAGTTAAAGGCAGTAGGAAAAGAGGGAGACTGCATCACTCATGGATTGATTCAGCCAAGGAAGCCCCAGCTCTGACTTTGCAAGACCTGAGCAGAGCAGTTGATATGTGAGGCTTTTGGAGCTATCTCATTTATAGGGACACCATAAGTTGAAGCTAATTTGACAGCACATCACAACATGTAATGCTAACTGGTAAACTGTGTGCCTTGGAGCAAGTAGTAATTGCTGCTCTATTTGGGTGTACAATGAATTAATACCTAACAAATTGGAACTGCAACAAAATGTTGCAGGTTGGATTGCTCCAATTCAAGACTCAATCAAATCAGCTGTGCCTTCTTTCAGAATATTCCATCTCTGTCCTCCATTAGTTTCCTATCCTTCTCCCAACAGCCAGCATTCCATGCACAATGAGCATGCTCCACCCTTAGTGGTCTGGTTTGGAGTCATCCCCTCCAGCTTTGTCGTACCACCAACACCCCCCCTTTTTTTTGCACTTCTGAAAAACTTGGGTCCCCCAATCCTGCTGCTACTTCTGCTTCATGCATTCATGGCAATGGCAGCTAGTGGTGCCCATGTCAGTGAGGTGCTGGTTATGCTCTGCGCTGTAGTCCAAACTTTAAAGGAACTCTCCGAGGTGCTGAGACTGGATCTTGGATAACAATTTTAAAATTTAGATGGAAATACATAACAGATCACTACCTCAAAGACATGGAAGCCACCAGGCACCACTGATTCACTGTGCCATTTTGGCTACCTGAAGTTCCATGTTTTCTATTAATACATGGGACAGTGAACTTCATCTATCAGTTGGCCGTTAGAGCTGACATGGTAGCCAGACTGGAAGGTGAAGTAGCCAAAAACAGTTTCCTCGATCAGCATTTCTGTGCTTGTTAAAATATACCTCTAGAGCAGCCCTGGCATGTAGTGAATGTTGAAAATTCTGAGTAAGATGCTGTGTGATGAAAATAATGTGCACATGTTATGATGACAGCCCCTATCATTTCCTGGCAAAGCTTTCATTTCTAAGAAGAAAAAAGAAAGGGGAAGAATACTGGTGCTGATGTCTGCCTGCAGGCCATGTTTTCTGCTCTGGAAACTGTTCTTTACAATGCAATCTGTTCAGAAATACATCTTGTTGAAAGCGATGATACTTACTCTTAGATAAATCTCTGTCTCTGTGTGTTTATACATGCATCCTTAATCTGTCCTATATTTAGGAGCAGTGAATTACCTGCGTGCTATCCCTTTAAGCCATAGTTTGAAAAGTAACTTTTAAAAACGAATAAATTGTTAAAGTTCCAGGGCATCTGCCAAGTAGTTGGTTACCCTTACAGTTACCTTTTAAAAAGTAACTCTTTGCTTTGTTATTATCCAAAAGTAACTAAAGTAGGTACGTTTTAGCTTCTTTCTTTCTTTCTTTCTTTCTTTCTTTCTTTCTTTCTTTCTTTCTTTCTTTCTTTCTTTCTTTCTTTCTTTCTTTCTTTCTTCCTTCCTTCCTTCCTTCCTTCCTTCCTTCCTTCCTTCTTCCTTCCTTCCTTCCTTCCTTCCTTCCTTCCTTCCTTCTCTAAAACGGAATGCTACAAGTTGCTCGCCTGTGGAACAAATACACTTAAGTAATGAGTTCATCTGTAGCCTGTACCAAAAAAGTTACAGTTAAACTGCAAAAGGAGTAATTCAGATTCAGGACCTCCTGCTGTAGTACTGAATTAAGAGCCCTAGCTGGGGATGTTGTATAAGCCAACACCGATAACTGGTTGAGTGACCAGCACCTATCTAGATTAAATCGCATAGTCTGAGTTGTGGACACACACTTCTTAAGACATTTTAACAATGTCTTTTTGTAATTGTTCTAAGCTGCTTTGAATCTTGGGCCATTTCTGCACTAGGCTGTTATAGCGCGATGATTCCACTTTCAACCTCCTATGGAATCCTAGGGTTTGCAGTTTAGAGATGGGCTGGCCGGCAAACCCCAGGATTCCATAGGAGGTTGAAAGTGGAATCATCGCGCTATAACAGCCTAGTGCAGAAATGGTGTTGATCTGGGAAAGAGGCAGGATAGAAATTAATAATAATGATGATGATGATGATGATGATGGATCTCATGGATTTGGGTTGGCCATTACAACATTATGAATCATCTGTGCACTTACGTCGGTCAACCTGTTTTCCTTCCGTTTAGCCAGTGCTCAGAAACCCTAGTAAGAAGTGCATGTGCCTATGTGGAGGGGAGAATAACCATAACTCAGCAGAATAACATAGGTTTTGCTGTGGAAGATGTCCAGCTGGAATATGTCCAGAGGAGGTTGACTAAAAGGGAGGAGGCCTGGAAACCATGCCCTATGAGAAGTGGCTTAGGGAGGTGGCTATGTTTAGCCTGGAGAAGAGAAAATTAAGAGGTGACATGATACCTATTGTTTAAATATTTGAAGGGAAGTCATACGGACAATGAAGCAAGCCTGTTTTCTGCTGCTCCAGAGAGTAGGACATGGAGCAATGGCTTCAAACTTCAGGATTCCATCTAAACATTAGGAAAAATTTCCTGATGGTAAGAGCAGTCCGACAGTGGAATAGACTGCCTGGGAGTGTGGCAGAGTCTCCTTCTTTGGGGGTCTTTAGACAGAGGCTGGATGGCCATCTGTGGGGAATGCTTTGATTGTGTCTTCCTGCGTGGCAGAATGGGGTTGCACTGGATGGCCCTTGTGGGCTGTTCCAACTTTATGATTCTAGTACACTGATTCAGTGACACTGATTCCTGTTTCATCTCCTAAAAGCAGGAATATCTGTCTGTTCCCTTTCTCCCTGTATTAATTTAAAACAAACAAACAAACCCCAAACCTCAAATTCTTTCCATCTGTTGTATGAAATATACCAATCTGGGGAAAATATTCTAAAACAAAGTTAAACAAAATTATCCCCCATCTTCACTAGCTCAAGTCAGTAGATGCAGTTATTACCAGCAGAGGAAGGACCTTGTAACTGCCTGCCATATATGCATGAATTGCTGTGGATCTTCTCAGACAAAAAGGGGTGGTAAGCCTAGCATTAACATGGATTCCTATCCAGCCCTGAAGAACTCAAAGCTCTCAGCTGAGGTTGAGAAATCTATCCATTTCAGTTTCTCTCACATTCCCTTTTCTTCAAAACCCAAAGTCCTTTCTGTTCAAAATATGAAGAAGTTTTTGGATCTTGGTAAATTTGGATTGGAAGTGAACTGAACTGAAATTCTCACCCATCCCTATCCAGCACAGTACTCTCTAGTTCAAAGGATCAAGTAGTGGGCAGAATGGCAAAAATCTCTGCCTGAGGCCAGCCAAATTGGTCAATTAAGCAGGACAGTCAAACTGCAGTTTTACTGGCTCATTAAGTGAAGCTGAAGAAGGAAGGAAAGAGGAAGACTGCATTAGAGGTAGAAAAACTTCATCAAGGAAGCCATAGCCCCAAGTTTGGAAGATCTTAGCAGGGCTGAGAATAATAGGGTCTCTTGGAGTCTCTCATTCATAGGATCTACATAAGTCAAAGCCAACTGGAGTAAGAACAACATAACTATACCAAAGTAGGGATGGCAGAAGTAGAGGGTAAAATGGCTGCTGGCACTGTAACAACAGGAGGGATGGCGGTAAGACTATGTCAGTCAGATGCCATTTCCACACTAGCCTGTTATAGCGTGATGATTCCACTTTCAACATCCTCTGGAATCCTGGGGTTTGCAGTTTCGGGAGGGGCCACGTGGCCTCTCCCGAAACTGCAAACCCCAGGATTCCAGAGGATGCTGAAGGTAGAATCATCGCACTATAACAGGCTAGTGCAGAAATGGCCAGAAGCAGGGTTGTTATGTCCATATCCTGCAACATTTCACAGATAAAAACTGGGAGACATGTGGCCAAGCAACATCTCAATGTGGTCACAATGGCAAAAGTTGTTAATGAGGAAGAATGCACAAGCTAGGAGAAGCTGCAAAAGTTCGCCTTTGGCTGAACCAGCTAGAAAGGCCAAGATTCTGCCCCCTCCTCTCTTCTCCTGCCTCCTGAGTTAACTGAGCACAAACTTCTTCTGCATTTTGAACTCAGTTTGTACCAATTGAAGTAAATTGAGGACAAAGGGAGGGGAAATGGGAGGAAAAGAAAGAAACCAGGTCATTTTAAAGCAGCTGAAAAAGTGGGATGACAGAGGTAAGGTACTGGTGAAGGGTGAGCAGGTGAGGACTCTTACAAGGCCTGGGATTTCAGGATCAGTAGCTGAAATCTATAACACCCACTTGTGATGCCACAGGGGGCGGACCATGGTGATATCAAAGGGAGAATATCTTGGTGATATCCTTAAGCATGATACCCAAGCATCAACCACAGTTATATAAAACGATTCAAATTAAGAAAACACAAGCTGGAATTCACAATCACAGTTATAAATGTGTAACCTCACGTTACACGTCTGTAACTGATTTATATTCATATACTCACAATTGTGGTGATAGTGTACAGAATAGGGATCAAAAAAGTCCTCCATCCCACTTTACCGGGCAGCAGCCATTGTGGGCAAGGGAGGCTGTTCTCCTGTTGATCAGGATGCAGAATACGGACATTTCCATCCCTGCTCTCTACCAGTGATCTCTGATGAGAGGCGGAATTGAAAGAGGAGTCCTGCTTCTGGTTGTTGCACCAGATTTCTGGCAGGAGGAATGTGTGTGTGTGTGAAATAAATCGGTCTGCTGCATCCCAATTGACAAGAGAACAGAACTCTGTTGCTCCCAGCAACTGCTACCTGAGGATTTAGGACTGGGATGGTGGGGGTTAGGGCAGGAGAAGCTACTTACTTAGGTATACTTGACAGGGGCCATCCCCCCCCCACTGTTATAGTGCTATTATTTCACATTCAACATCCTATGGAATCCTGGGATATGCAGTTTATGGAGGGGCCTTTAGAATTCTCAGCCAGAGAGCTCTTTGGCCTCAGGAAATGACAAATCCCAGAATTCCACAGGATGTTCAAAGCAGAATGATAGCACTATAACAGTATAGTGTGGAAAGAATCTTTGTGGCTGATCTAGAATCTCAGCCACCAAATCTAACAAATGAGGAAAATATTATGCATACATTTTTCAAAGCTGTGCTCTTGCTCTGAGGACTGGGGAAGAGGCGCCAGGCTCTGAGATCTGGGTGCCTTAGGAGAAAAAGCTGCCATGTCAGGTATGGCTTTCTCCCTTGCTCCTCCTTTGCTCCTATATGCTGCTCCAAAATGCTTTATGTTGTCATAATTGATCATTTTGCGAGTGGGGGGCACCAACAGGAGAGCTTGCAAAACTAACTTTTAGGGATTACAGCTCCCAGGGACCCTCAGACAGCATGGGCTTTCCCCCAGAAAATTCCTTTTCCAATCTCTGTAGTGGATAGCAAATTGTTTAAGCTGGTCTGAGGCAGCTTCCTACCTTCTTATCTTCTCCTTCCTTGTGGGCCAGCTTGGTACTCGCTCATTCTCGTAACTCACTGAATATTTTGTGGGCCAGATGCCAGGGCCCTTGTGATAGACAAAGAGGAGGGCTGCTGCCAAGCTCACAGAGGGACTGCTAACTACCCCTAGCTCTGCTGTTGCCCCCTCCCTTGTCCCACAGTAGGGTCCCGAGAAACCACCTCCCTAATCCCCTTCTGATAACCCCAAAGTTCAGCTAATCCCCCTCATTACTTCTCCTTCTAATCCATGGTGAAGTATGACTTGTTGATGGTCATTTTAACAGCTTTAGTCTCTCATCAGCTGGCTCGCCTGGTCCTCCTCTGAGACTGAAAGGCTTTAGTGAGCGCTCTCTTCAGAAGGACGATGAAGGCAGTCGCAGCAGGTTTAGGCTGGTTCCAGAAGAGGGAATACGGGCCTTCAGGGGAACAAAACCAGCTATTGTCCCAGCGTTTGAGGAATTACAGCCATCAGGGGCCCACAGTTTTCTTGTCTTGCTCAGAAAACACAATCTCAAAGACATACCAAGAGGTTGTGTCCTCTTGGAAGTCTGTTCTTCTTTCCCTTCCTCTCTAAGGTTGGGAGTGTATGTCCCCCAACCCCTTGTTTCTCTGGTTGCATAACTTCCAACATCTTACAGATGAAAACAAGGACACATACAGCCATGCGACATCAGAATTTGACCACGATGTCAAAAGTAATTAATTATTAGTAGTATTATTAATGTTCCTAATTATGAATGAGTTAAGTTATTAATAAAGAAGGACACTCAAGGTAGGAGAGCTGCAGCAGTTTGCTTTTGTCTCAGTCTACTGGGAAGGGCAAGGAATCCACCCGCTCCGCTCCTCATCCTCACTGCTGAGTTAATTGAGCACAAACTATTTTTGCTCTTTGAAGTCAGTTTGCACTGATGGAAGGAAGCTGAGACCAAAGGGGGAAAGTGGGAGGAGGAAAGAGAAACTGGGACATTTTAGAAGCAGCTTAAAAAGGGGGAAGACGGAGGATTAATCAGGACTGTCCCTGCCGAATCTAGACAGTTGGAGGGTATATGGGGTTGGCTTGGGTTTGCATTCCTCTCCTCCTCCAGTTCCGCTTCTCTTAGGAGAATGTCTGATATTATTTCCAGAGATGAAGCATACACAGTTTGTGGCTGTGTTAAGTTCTTCCAGATTCTTTGCATCCCCTTTCCTGTCCTCCTCCCCTGCTCTGTATTACTGATGCTGATTCCTGCTCTGATAAAATAAGACTAACCCCACCCTGCTCCCAGCAAACCAGCTCACAATGTGTTTGCGTGATAGTATCAAGGCTTCCTCTCTCTGTGGTGTTTTACCTATGCACTCCTGTTCACCTCCTAGAGATTGGTGAAATGTCTCACGAGACTCTTGCTATAACTGTAAATAACCATCTGTCAAAAAAGCTCTCTCTCTCTCTCTTTTTGCAGCATTTTAAAAAAATTCTATATGCACACATGCATTAATAAAACATTGAAAACATGCAGACACAATTGTGTGTAGTACCTCATGACTGAAATCAGCAGCAAGCGGCACTTGCTGTCTTGTACCAAATTTAGACCGTTAGAATAATACTGATGTAAAATTCTTAAATGCACCAGAAGCAGATAATTCAGGAGCGGAACCAATTCAAGTCTCGCTCCCAAATTACGCGGACTGACATCCCCACATTGGAGTTACGTAAGGTAAATTTCCACTTGTCGAGTTATGCACTGATTGTGCTACACCAGTGGTTCACAGCTTTTTCCCACTTGCATACCTTTGGCAACCCCTTTTCCAGAAATTTTACCCCTCTCACATTAGCAATGTGTTTCTAATTAATACAGTTGTTGTTAGTTCAAATTTATAAGTTGTAACTGTAAATAAATAGCCCAATAATGGCATTAAAAGACAATGGAATAATAAAGTGAACAGACTGCGCACATATATTTACATCCAAAACTCAAAAGATATAATAAATTCAAGAAAACGCATCACAAATGACATTTTTAAAATTACATTAATTAATTATTATTACTGTTTTGCATTACAATGTTAGATGCATCCTGAAAAATACTTGGGCCATTTCCACACTAGCCAGTTATAGTGCTATGATTCCACTTTCAACATCCTATGGAATCCTGGGGTTTGCAGTTGCGGGAGGGACCAGGCACCCCCTCCCGAAACTGCAAACCCCAGGATTCCATAGGATGTTGAAAGTGGAATCATAGTGCTATAACAGGCTAGTGCGGAAATGGTCTTGGTGATAGATCAGTATTCACATTATGTTTCACCCTTTTTCTTCTGTGCTGGTTTTCAACCACTGATCCATACCTGATAATACATGAATGGAAAATTAATATAAAGCTTAAAATAATGACAAAGGGAAGAGATGTGGAGAAGAGCTAGAAGAACTCACTCCCTGAACTCCGCTCACAGAACTGACTGAGGTGCCCACTGCTAATAGTTCAGCTCTCCATTTTCTTAATGCACTCTGTTGCAAACAACAAAACAAAACAAAAACAGGCACCACAGCAGCTCCCATTTACTGATCCCCCTGGGTCTCCCTAGCCTGAGATGCCCCATCTTAGATCCCTTGAGGTAGGCTGACCAGCTATGCTCCCCCGTTCCCTGCCCCGCATAAGAGCACCAACTGATATCAGCAAAAGATGAAAGATACAACGGACTATAGCTTGACATTTCCCCCACAGGCCCCTCTCCCAGTTGCATACGGATGGGGGGCAATAAGGACGGTGCACCCTTGGCGGCAATTTTTTGGGGGGCGCCACAACTCCTTGCTTGCCCTCCCGCATATGCCGAGGCCCCTCCCCGTCCGTTGTAGCCCTGCCCCATCCATTGTAGCTCCACCTCATTTGCCATAGCCCCGCCCCATGCTGTAGCCACGCCCCCCCTCTCCGCCCCCCCTCCACACACTCCAAGCTCCACCACTGCCCTCTCCCCAACTTTCTATTCCCCCAACTGCTTCCATGCAGAGAATTTGGACTGGAAGGAAAGGATGTTGTTGATCAGCCCCATCCATACTACATCTAAAGAAAACATAGGCCATTTCCACACTACAATGTTAAGAGTGCTTTAGTCCACTTTCAGCATCCTATGGAATCCTGGGGTTTGTAGTTTAGTGAGAGACATGTAGAATTCTCAGCCAGAGAGTTCTTTGGGGTCAGTAAACTACAAACCCAAGAATTCCACAGGATGTTGAAAGTGGACTAAAGTACTCGTAACATTGTAGTGTGGAAATGGCTATAGATATCAAAGATGATAAAAAAGAGATACAGATCAAGCTCTTGGCCTTGTCTCCTCCTTCTGGTGACCTCCAGAAATGACCACCATCATTGCAGCCACCATCACTCCGTAGCTCTTCTCTCTCTCTCTCTTGCTCTCTCTCGGACACACTTACCAGCATCATCTTGTCCCTGGACTGCATTGAGGTGGGCTGTGCAGGTTCCTCTTACAGTTCCCTCCAGGACTGAGGAAGAGACCAGTGGCTGGGCCTGGGGAGGTGGAGTGGCCTGCCTTGCATCCCCGGAAACCTGTTGCAAGAAGCTGCGTGGCCTGCACCACTCTCTCCTCCGCTCCCTCCCACTCGGCCTTAGATTCTCTGACTTGCTTAGATTCAGGTGCCCTTCGTGCTTGAAGCTTTGTCCTCTCGGAGCTCCCACCACCACCCTCCTGCTCTGGTTCCCTCAGATGAAGTGACTGCCATCCTCGAGCCCACCCTGAAACTTTCCCTGACTGGCCTAGCACGGAGGAACAACACAGCCCCACCCAAGTGCCAACCGCCCCCCAAACAAGCTGGGCTCAGCTCTGAAGGGGTGAGTGGCTCCTCCTGGCCTGCGTGTCCTCCTGCCCCTGCGAGGGAGAGGAGAATTGGAGCCGTTTCCCACCGTTATTCAATATTTTTTGTACCTCTAAATGTCCTGGTGTGTATCCCCAGTTGAGAACAACCTTTGTGTGGAATGGCAAGGCTGCACAATCAAATGTGCAACTGAACGCACAACCTAAGGTACACATCCATATGTTCAACAGCACTGAATGTGCAACTCTACCTTCACAACTCTGAAATGAAAGTGGATGTTCTACCCTGGACAAAACATTCAGCCTCTTCCACAGGGGAACTTGTGCATGTATAAGACCCAAAAGGATTCTAGTCCTGAGCATACGGAAGTTATTTTTGGACTGTGTGTGTGTGTGTACATGTCCCTCCAAGTCACGTACTGACTTATGGTGGCCACAGGAATTTCAACAAGTTCTCTTAGGCAAGAAATACTCAGAGGTGGTTTTGCCAGTTCCTTTCTCTGAGGTATTCGTTGACCATCTCCCATCCAAGTGTTAACCAAGGCTGACCCTGTTTAACTTCCTACAACTCCTAAAATTCCCTAATGAACATGATTATACTGGTTGTGAGATGCTGGGAATTGTAGTCTGCAAATGCAGCAGCTTAAAAAGCCAATGTGATCTTACAAGTACAATGTCTAGGTTGAAAGAAGTAATAGCGCCACTCTGTTTTGCTCACCTGGAAAACTGTGTCCAATTCTGGGCACCACAGAAGGATATTGACAAGCTGGAACATGTACAGAGAAGGATAACCAAAATGGTAGAAGGCCTGGAAATCATGACCAATGAGGAGTGGCTTAGGGAGCTGGGTATGATTAGCCGGGAGAAGAGAAAGTTAAGAGATGACATGATAGCCGTTTTTAAATATTTGAAGGGATATCATATGGAGGATGGAGCAAGCTTGTTTTCTGCTGCTCCAGAGACTGGGACATGGAGCAGTATCTTCAAACTACAGGAAAATAGATTCCACCTACACATTAGGAAGAACTTCCTGATAGCAAGAGCAATTTGGCAGTGGAATATGCTGCCTTATAATGTGATGGAGTCTTCTTCTTTGGAGGCTTTTAAACAGATTCTAGATGCCCATCTGTCGGGAATGTTTTAATGCTATATTGCTGCATGTCAGGAGGTTGGACTGGATGGCCTTTGTGGTATTTTTCAGCTCTATGATTCTAGGATTCTCCTCCTCCTCTTCCTCCTCCTCCTCCTTCTTTAAGGAACATTCCCAAGTTCTGTTCCAAACCTCTATAGCTGTGAAAAAATTAGAGTGATCAAAAAACCAGAAACATCCATAATCAAAGCTGGTTTAAAGCCAAAGAAATGATCCTCGGACATGAGCTCTGAACTTCCTGTGTCTTTATGAGCTGCCAGTTAAGTTACCCCACTGCATCATTCTAGCTTCTTTTTAACCTTTCTGTGCACTTGAGGTCATTATTGAATTCAGTGAAATAAATGTAGAACTCTTTCCCCGTGACTTGTGCCATCCCTTTTCCTACAAAAGGGTCAATTGTTTTGTCGTGTTTCAAATTCCCCTCCTCTCTGTGCCTGCATCTCTGTGTCTCTGCATGTTTTATTAGTATTGAGAATTCAGCAAAAAGGGCATTGAGTTCAGTTACATCCCAATTATGGTGAAAGTATCAGGAGTCTAAGGGCCAAACAAGATGAGAAGTCTTGAATGCAATTAGCAAATATGCAAAAGTAAATAGGACTGATCTGGACTGGGGCATTGGTGGGAAGGGGGGAGTTTAACCCTTTGTCTGCTGCTGTTTCTTTTACGTTTTAATTGGATTTCTAAAATATGAAGACAAAGAAAAAAGAAGAGAAAAAAAGAAGAAAGGGAAGGGGGAGTACATAGGTTATAAACATGAATGAGGCACATATGAGCTAGCCATGCTTCCAGGATTATATTTTCTTCACGTTGGTAACACTAAAAATAAATGTTATTCATGCCCTCCAACATTTCACAGATAAAAACCAGGACACAAACAGAGAATGTAGTCAAGATGACAAAATTATTAATGAAGAATAACACACAAGCAAGGAGAGGCCGCTGCAGTGTGCCTTTGCCTGAGTCTCAAGGGAAGGGCATGATTTCATCCCCTTCTCTCCTCTTTCCCCTGCTGAGTGAATTGAGTGCAAACTACTTTTTCACTTCAGACTCAATGTGCAACAGCTGGTGTCAGATGAGGACAAAGAGGGACAGTGGGAGGAGGAGAAAGAAACGGGGGCCATTTCTGCACTAGCCTGCTATAGTGCGATGATTCCACTTGCAGCATCCTATGGAATCCTAGGGTTTGCAGTTTCGGGAGGGGCCGGTCAGCCCCTCCCGAAACTGCAAACCCCAGGATTCCAGAGTATATTGTGTTACCCTGTTCTCTGGGGGTCCCGGGAGGGCCACCTAAATAACCAAACAATATAACACAACCTTGGGGAAAATTAGCTGGAGCACTCCCTTAAGCTAGCGAGAGGCAGGGTAACTTAGCAGGATCTTGCAACTCAGCATCTACGGGGTCAGGTCCGTCAAGCAGCCAGACGGGTTTAAAGTAAAAAAAAAAGATGTTTTATTGAATACAGACAAATGTTAAAGACACCACAGCCACACAGACAACTACGGAATCAGAAATTGAGTTAGAGAGAGGGGGGGGGGTTTTCAGAGGGAAATGGGTGATATGACACCTGTCTCATAGTCCTGGACCTTAGGAGAGAAGCTGGGGATGCAGAGAAGAAGCTCAGCTCGATTAGCTGAGGGGAGCTCGAAGCAGCAGCAAGGCGGGATGGAACTCTGGAGTGGGTCGAGCGATCCAAGGAAGGTCTCGGAATCAGGGGGTTTTATAGGGTGAATTGTGACTGCAGGCTATGCCTTACTCGGGGAGCAACAATGAGTTTTGGGCGCGAGACAATGTCTCGGGAAAGTCACAACTTTGCATGATGGAATCAGAGCCGAATTAACAATAGTGTGGCCAGTATGCAAATGCGCAGCGCTTACCAGTGGACGGCACAACCTTTGTCCAGTAGCCTGCTCGGGGCAGGAAGCCTTTGTTAGCGTCGCGCATATGTGATGAGGTGTTTGCCGGAGAGGTCCCTGAAGTGACGAACCGGCTGTGTCTGGCCTGCCTGGGTGGAGAATGGAATGTCCAGCAATTATCAGCCGTGCCTGTTTGCGTGCTTATCCGGTGGCCTCGCAAACACATGGCGCGGGGTGGCAGGGGAGAGCCAAATGGTTTGATATCGAAATGATATCTAGGAATGTCCCCGAGGAGGTCTAAACTGCAGTAACAGTTGAAAGTGGAATCATCGCACTATAATAGGCTTGTGCGGAAATGTGCCGGGACATTTGAAAAGCAGCTGAGAAGTGAAATGACAGAGGGCCAATTGGGACTGTCCTTTCTAAACTGAGAGCATTGAAGGGTGCTGTTCGTTAAAATAGTCAGAGCATCTGATCTTTTCCCAACACTGAAAGGATCAAGAAGACTCCCAGTTAGATTCTACACTGCAGAGAGGTATTTTAAAATGAATATGTGCAGCTCTTTCAAAGTCTGTTATCTATTTTTTCTCTTAGTTTTCACCACCTGTAAAATGGGAGCAAGACATTGTGAAGCTTGAAGTAATTGGGAGGCAAAATAGGAGATTGAGGGGAAGGTCTGTTGCCTAACCTCTTCTACATATATGCTTGTTTTCAGGGTCAAAAAGGGTGATGATGACAATGATGACGATCATCATCATCATATTATCATATCGCCATCTTTATTTATACCCCACCTTTTCCCCAAAACTGAGACTCAAGGAGTGACTACAAACATTAAATAGTTAATGATCAAAATGATTACAAATTTTAAAACGATTACAAATGTAGAAAAGATCAGCATTAAAATAAACTCAAACTATCAGCAATTGAAGAGAACAACTGAAGAGAACTACATGCATTTTAAACCTTAAGTTACACACTAATTTTTTTGAACATATGAGAGAACTGGAACAGGTGACATACCACCTGTTGTATGTCAAGCAGACCTTGGGAAGTTACTTTTTCGGACTGTGCCTTCTAGAATTCCCCTGCCAGTGCTGGCTTGGGGTTTCTAGGAACTGTAGTCCGAAAAAAGCAACTTTCTCAAACTCTGTTGTAATGGTACAATCCTGTACAATTGTTATGGCCCTGGCTCTCTGTCTCTTTTTCCACTGACTGCCAAACTAGATGATTGAGGTATTCTGTACAAAAGACCTCCTCCCATATTTGGTGGCATATTTTAAAAATCTAACTAGCAATTTGGGAAGAAACTGGGTGGGATGGGGTGTCATTGGATCCCATGGGGTTAAAGCAAAGCATGTAGTTACGGAGGGAAGGAAATGAGGGCATTGCCCCCTTTATAAGAATTCTGCCCCACCATGAAACTTTCCTTCAGCTAGTAAATTTCTAGTGTTGCAGTAGCTGGAAATGTTTGAGCCTTTACAAATACAATTTAAGCTTCTACAGAGCAGGGGCAGGCAAATTTATCCAGTCTATGCAAAAAGAGCAAATACAAGAATCCCAGGTATTTATAATTATTAGGGTCTCACTTTCTGCAATGCTATTAATATGGAGAATTAAGGAAAAAAATCATTGGAGAGGCAGAATTCTTAGTTGGAGGGACAATGCTCTCATTTTGCCCCACAGCTACATCCCTGGAAAGCTATCTCTTAAACCTTTTCCCTAAGTGGCTATTCATTCTACACAGGAAAAAGAAATTATTTCCCTACATATTTGCCCTGGGGTGAACAATAGCTCTGGGACGTGTGTACACTGCCCTGGGATCTGGTGACTTAAACATTTTGACAATGATCTGTATAAATAAATTTATCCTTGTTTCTGTGCTTGCTTCCTTATCAGTGAAAATGGCTGGGCAGAATTCCACCAAATTTGGAAAGCAGGTCCTAAAGCATGTGTGAAATCCACTTTTGGAGGTTCTGGGGGGCATTCCACAAATTTCCTTGAAAATGGCTTCCTCGGGGTGAAAAGGGAAGAGATACATCTCCAAGTGCTCAGTGCAATTTTGAAACCAGTCCAAAGAGTTTCGGCCGATGTGTGTATTTCAATGGCCTTCTTTGGGGGCAATATGCTATCTAGCAGCCAAAATTTCTGGAGCTGAAAATCTCATTCCATTTGTTGGAGCAACAAGCAACAAAAACCATCCACTGAGCACTTGGAGATGTACCTTTCCTCTTTTCCCTGAGGGTTCTCTTGGGTGCTCTCCAGTATTTGCCTCTTTTTGAAAACAGCTTGACAGATTTGCACCATGTTTGGAGGTTACATTTGGGATGCTTTGATTTAATATATAGGATAGCCAGAGATATACCCAAAAGCAGGGTAGGCAACTGTACACAGCTACAGGGATGCATTAGCTCCCCAGAAGACCATGAAGAGCTGTACCAGCACTGTACCCTTCTGCTAAACAAACAAACAAACAAACCTCCTCCCATGCCTTCTGGATGTGGAGGACATTTTTGCCACATTTTTATGCCACCTTGGGCCATTTTAAGCCTAGAAGAGGTTTTTTTTTTTTTAACAACAGGAGGTGAATGGAAGCCACTTTACTTCCTGATTTTTTGACCCCAGGACAGGACACAAAAAATGAGCTGCTTCTGCTGAACTGTTTTTCTTTTTTGAGCTGTAGAAACTTACCATGGAGCCAGCATGGTGTAGTAATCTGAGCACTGGACTACAACCCTGGAGATCAGGATTCAATCCTCACCCTCAGCCATGGAACCCACTGGGTGATCTTGGTTGCATCACACATTCTCAGCCTCCAAAAATCCCGTGATTAGTTTGTCTTAGGGTCATCATAACTTGGAAATGACTTGAAGGCACACAACAACAAGGAACTTATCTCTGTCCTTTCCATATTATTTCTCCTGCTAGTACCAAATTTTCTGTTAAATAAACTCATCTACTTTGTTGATTGAGGTATACTTGTATAATATTATTACTCTTGTTATTCCAAATGTTGCTCTATCTGTCTGTCCATTCATCCACCCATCTGTCTATGTCTATGGATGTTTCCGCACTAGAGTGTTATAGCGCTATTGTTCCACTTGCAACATCCTATGGAATCCTGGCCCCTCCTGAAACTGCAAACCCCAGGATTCCATAGGATGTTGCAAGTGGAACGATAGCGCTATAACAAGTCTAGTGCGGAAATGGCCCATGACAGCTTTCTGCCACCAGATGCCCTCTAGACATACTGAATGACACACTATGCTGTCCTGGCCCCCACTGGATGATGGAAAAAGTAGTCCAAAAACCACCGGATGGCACAAAGTTGAGGACAGCTGATCTAACCCAGTTTTCCTGCCGCTTTCCTCAAGTTGCTGCCTACTGCCTACTGCCTACTGAAGTGAGGTTCAATTACAAACCTAGATGTTCTTCTCAAAGTTAAACATCTGTAGGCTTTCAAGGTAAAACAAGACAAAAAATCCAAAGAGGTTTTAGTAAGATGAGAAAAGCGTCCCAAGGAAGTTCCCAAACACCTGTAATTTTGCCCTCAGACCACCACTATAGTACAGTCATTTTTCTTTGAGTCAGAACTATGTGTTATCAAGACATACTGGCTATCTTGACAAGCATGTTTTCCTGATCTGATATTTACTAAAATCGCATATTGTCACACATGCACCCACCCATGCTGATGGTATTCAAGGCCCTATAATCCAAAAAGTTATTTTCCCCAGCTCTCATTCTTCCTCCTTATTTATTTTAGAATGTTGGGCAGCAGCTGTCCAGGCCCATACTTGGTAGAAATAATGAGAAGTGAATTAACTTCGGATTTTAGTCCAAACTTTCAAGATCTATCCAAGCTGCTGAAAGCCTAACCCCAAAACAGGGTGAGCACTTTGGACAGATCCTTTAAAGTTCAGACTAAAACCCAGAACTGATCCACTGGCCTGACTTACACAGAAGCTGCCAACTGCTCAGACACTGAGTCCATTGAGCTGCCATGTGATTTTCAAATTTTATGCGCATCTCGTTGGCTGAGGACATTTCTCTGTGTTGTTGCAGGATGGAGCCTCCTTTCTGCATCCTAGTTAAACTCAGCCAACATATGGGCAGTGACCTGATTTTGATTGGGACAAAAGAGTGTCCCTTCTCCATGGGATGAGCCTTTCCCCTTGGCTGTGTTCTGACTCTGGGGCTCAAATGGCAGCTTTCAAACAGGAACAGGAACTGAGGGCTGCGCCATTGTTCTCCAAACCGTCTGTGGCTGAGCTATGGTTCCAATTTAGCTGATCCTCCTGCCAATGCCTCTATCTCCCTAATCTGTTTGTCTTCCAAAGCCATTAAGCTAATGCAGAGCCCCAGTAACTCCTCCTGCCCTAATCCCCACCTTGGCTTTCTCCCCAATTCCTTATCTGCTGCTTTTTTTCCCTTCTTCTTTCAAGAGGAAAGGGGGGCTGTTCCCCCATTCCTCTTCATTCAGCAGCCTGTGGATGCAAATGAATGCTCAAGGCATTCCTGAGAGGGCAGCCTTAGATGGATCAGGACAGGATAATAGGTGGAGAGAAAGCAGGGAGAGAAGAGGAGGAGAGGTTATCAAGCTCAGCCGTTACACGTTCAATTCCAACAGGTCTATGATTGCCCCCTTCTGCCTCCTCTCTGCAAGGCTGCTAATGGCTGCCGGGGGTCAAAGGGAGCACTTAATGGATTGCTGGGGGAGAGAAAAGGGTGACCTGCGCATCGAGCCAAGTAGATCACCTTTCACAAACACGGCCTAGCCAGAATCCTCGCTCTGGGTGCCTGGGTTCTCCCAGGCTGCAAGGAAACGTGGATTCAATTAAGGCAATATCCACAAAGAAAACAAGGGCAACAAATGGCAAAGGAGATGGCTGAGGACTTCCAGGCCAGATTGTTGGGGTTGCTTCATTGTAAAGCACAGGTGGGACCAGTGCAGCCCCAAGCCTGCTTGCCACTGCCCCCCTCAAGCTGTTGGTGTGGCCCTTGACTCCTTCAGACTCCCCTGAACAGTTTTTTGCTTTCTCTCTCAAAAGAGAAGTGTCTCTCTAGGAGCCCTTTCACACTACACCAGTGGTTCTCAACCTGTGGGTCCCCAGATGTTTGTGGACTTCAGCTCCCAGAAGCCCCAGCCACTATGGTCAATGCTCAGGGCCTCTGGGAGCTGAGGTCCAAAAACATCTGGAGACCCACAGGTTGAGAACCACTGCACTACACAGTTATAGCACTATGATTCCATGGAAAGATCCTACGGAATCCTGGGAGCTGTAGTTTGTGGAGGCATGGGCTCCCTCTGTCTGAAAATTCAGAATGCCCCTCCCTGAAGTGCCAGTCCCCAGATTCCATAGGATGGAACCTTGGCAGTTAAAATAGAATCACAGGGCTATAATTTTGTAGTGTGAATGGGCCTGTAGAATGGCAATTTACTTTTGAGATCGGTTGCAAAGCCTCCTTGAACTGTTTAACATTTAAAAAAACCTGTTTTTCAGAACTAGAAGTGGATTCTCAGCTACTTCTGGGGTTTTGTTTTGTTGTCAGTCTGTGTAGCCCCTGGCAGGTCTCAGGGGTAGAAAATGGGTCCAGAAACCTGCTAGAATCGCCCACTGCATTCTAAAGGCCGGAGGGCAGGGGAGAGAAATGATGATTTTGAACATTTCCGCACGACACTCTTACAGCGCGATGATTCCACTTTCAACCTCCTATAAAATCCTGGGGTCTGCAGTTCCGGGAGGAGCCGGCTGGCCCCTCCCGAAACTGCAAACCCCAGGATTCCATAGGAGGTTGAAAGTGGAATCATCGCGCTATAAGAGTGTTGTGTGGAAAAGGCCTTGGTGTCAACAGAAACACCCAGTGATCTGGGGAGGAAGGTCAGAGAACAAAGATACTGCCATGCCCCTGAAATACAGGCTTGTCATTGCTTCTCAGAGCATAAAATCATGGAATCATAGAGGTTGAAGGACCACCTGGTCGAAGGGTGGGCAACTGGGGGGATTGGGGCCAATCCCCCCCAACCTTCCTGTGGGCTACTCCCTCCAGAGGAAGCCCAAATATCTCTGCTAAGGAAAACAGACATATCTATGAGTTGCACTAGGGTTCTGAGAATGAAAACTTGACACACCATCTTTCCCTTTAGGGTTTGTGCGGAAGAGGGAAATTCAGCAGCATGCCTTTACACAACCAGGTGACAAGGAGAACTTGCGGAAATTCCCTCTTCTACACAATCGTTAATGGGACCTGAGATGTCTCGACTTTTTGCTCAGGCAACCCTAGGTAGGTCAGAGCTCTGGGATACTTGTGGGAGTGGAATGGGAGGGTGTATGTATGTATGTATGTATGTATGTATGTATGTATGTATGTATAGAGAGAGAGACAGAGGGGGAAGGAGGGAGAGAGCACATTTTCATCTGTTTGTGGGCCTTGGTGGCGCAGTGGTTAAATGCCAGTACTCCAACCACAAGGTTGTGAGTTCAATCCTGCCAGGCTCCAGGTTGATTCAGGCTTCCATCGTTCTGTAGGTCGGTAAAAGGACTACCCAGCTTGTTGGGGGCAATTAGCTTACAACATTGTAAATCACTTAGAGAGCACTTAGCTGATAAGCAGTATAGAAATACACATGTTATTGCTATTTATGTATGATTTGTAGATAAAAAAAAATCCATGTGCTTTTTTTTTTTTTAAATGAGGCTTGGGGCAGCTTTGAGTGAAAGAAATTCAAAGGGTTTGTGAAGCCTATGGGGTATACTATGCCCACCCTGATCCCAACCCCCTGTCATGGAAGAATTCACAGTGAAAGCCCTCCTGAGAGCTTGCCATCCAACCTCTGTTTGAAGGTCTACAAGGAAAAGCCCACTCTCTTGCAGGGTAGTTTGTTCCACTGCTGAACAGCTCTTACTGCCAAGAAGTTCCTCTTAGTGTTTAGGTGAAATATCTTTTCTTGCATTGGTTTGTGTCATATCATAGTCCCCAGGGCAGCACAAAATGCTAAAATAGAAACACTTACTTTTAAAGGTTCTTCCATGTTCCTTTTCCCCTGCCCTCTCTCTTCTTCCTTTTTATGCTGCAAGAGACTAACAGGGCTATTTCTTTGAAAACTTGCTCCTGTGTTTGATCTTCAAATGTAAGCAGGAGAACACAGGATGTAAAAAATCACACATTGATTTCCGTAGATCAAATGCTATGGAAATGCAAAGAAACCTATGGTGGGTTTCTCCACCCTTTTCTACACTTTAAGGTCAGCAAAAGAGGTAAAAAGATGCTTCACTTACTCATGTGAGGACAGGGAAAGGTGAGATTCTGGGAATAAACACATGCAGAAACCATCTGCCCAAAAGTTCAACGTTCCTTTCCATTTTTAAATCTTGAAAAAAAAAAAGAAGAAAAGTAAGCTTCTTGTCCTTACTGCTACAGAAAGTAGGCTTGAAAGTATTTTGCTGGCAATGTCTGCTGAAATCTCAGAAGCCAGCAGGATGGTGTCCCAGCTCAGCTCCTGATATTAGTACCTAGAGCCGTCATCTCAGCAAGATGACTCTAGATTCATCTGGAATATTGTGTCCGGTTTTGGGCACCTCATTTCAAGAATTATATTGACAAGCTGGAACATGTCCAAAGGAGCGCAACCAAAATGGTGAAGGGTCTGGAAGCCATGCCCTATGAGGAGTGGCTTAGGGAGCTGGGGATGTTTAGTCTGCAGAAAAGAAGGTCAAGAGGGGACGTGATAGCCATGTTTAAATATTTGTAAAGATGTCATGTCGAGGAGGGAGCGGGCTTGTTTTCTACCGCTCCAGAGACTAGGACAAGGAGCAATGGATTCAAGCTGCAGGAAAAGAGATTCCACTTAAACCTCAGGAAGAATAAGAGGAGGGCAGAGGAGGGTGAAGGTCTGGAAACCATGCAATATGAGTAGAGGCTCAGGGAGTGGCTATGTTTATCCTGGAGAAGAGAAGGTGAAGAGGTGATATGATAACCATGTTTAAATATGTGAAGGGACGTCATATGGAGGATGAAGCAAACTTGTTTCCCACTGCTTCAGAAACTAGGACAAGGGGCAATGGATTCAAACTACAGGAAAAGAGATTTCACCTAAACCTCAGGAAGAACTTCCTGATGGTCAGAGCTATTCATCAGTGGAAAACGCTGCCTTGGAGTACGGTGGAGTCTCCTTCTTTGGAGGTTTTTAAGCAGAGGCTGGATGGCCATCTCTTCAGAGTGCTTTGATGTGTGTTCCTGCATGGCAGAGAGTTGGACTGGATGGCCCTTGTGGTCTCTTCCAACTCTATGATGCTATGAATCATAGAATCATAGAGTCCAAAAAAGAGTGAGCTTCTATTCAAGTTACCTAATTATAGCACTTGGGTACCACTTTATTGTCATGGCTTCATCCTGCTGTTACCCTGACTTCTGGGGGTCCCTTGGGGGAAACCTTGATTTGCTCCAAGTTATAAAAGTTGGGGAAATTAGCAGAGCACTGGCATTAGCAAAACGAGAGGCAAGGCAACCCAGTGGGATCTTTTACTCAACTTTACATGGTCAGGTCAAGCAAAAAGCCAGACAAATGTACCAAATAAATGAATTTTATTAAATGAATATAGTATCATGCACTAACGTGCTTACTCTCACACATAAGGCCTATTGAGAAGGAAAAGAGGTGAAAAATGGATAGGGGATATAGCAAAGGGAATGTAGAGGTGATACTGCACCTATCCTGAAGCCTTTAGTCCAGGAAGCGGCAAGAAGAACGGAGCTCAGCGAAGAGATGGCTGAGGGGATCACTCAACTAACAGAGTGCAAGTCTGCTAGTGTGGCAGGGAAGAAACCCTCAAAAACTAGGACTACTTATAGGGTGGAATGTACCTCGAGGGCAGGCCCTTTCCCAGGAAAAACAATGGCCACAACAAAGGAAAGAATGCCATACAATGGCAAGTGGGTTGCAGTATTGTTCCAAGTAGGGTTGCAGTCAAATAGGGTTGCAGTCAAGTAGCTTTGCAGTATTGGTTTATGTAGATGGACTTCACCTTATAGGATTTTTCCAGAGTCAAAGTTGGGGAAAACAAAGTGGGGAAAACATGCTAATCCCCCCAAGTTGGCTACTCTTGGCTGAGTACCCTTTGATTATGTAGATATGTATAGCCTGAGGTCTCCTTGGGCTACATGACTGGGGATTTTTCTGGTCTTGACCTGTTTTCAGTTGTTCAACCTCTTTCCCTACGTGCCCACCTGGGCAAACTCTCTGGCATGGCAGGCATCTCTGGTGTCAAATTTATAGTCCCCGGGATAGGATATGCCAGTGGGGTAACACTGCAGCATTCTGGGATCTACGGTATAGTTTTGTCAGGTTCTTAGCAATATTTACCCATGAACTCTAAAGCTGTGGCTCAGGAGAGTGGGCAAGAGCTGTGGTTCTCAAATTTTGGTCCTCCAGATTGTGAGGGCTTTAACTGACCGCTGAGAAGGTGATCAGAATTACTGACCGTTGCTCATGCTGGTTGGGAATCTTTGAACTGATGACCAAAACATCTGAAGAACCAAAGATTGAAAAGCACTGGGCTAGAGAACAAAGACTGCAAAGTACCGGGCAAGAGAATTATAAGTACCTCACCAAACTACATATCCCATCGATCCAAAGGAGGGATCCACAGATGTTAAAGTGGTATCAAATGGTCAAAAACTTCCAGGTTCTCTATTCTATTGGCATTTCTTGTGTATTTTCTCACCTCCTCCTCAAAGCAGGCATCCAGATGGGGCAATATCCTGACAAATTACTGAATAGAAGAACAGTTAGCAACGGAGGGCTTCATTGTCTGGGGGACAGATCCTGAACCTTCTTTATGAGTAGCAAAAAAAATCATATTCTTTCTTTTTAAACTGCACTTGGACTAGGTACCCTTTGCTAGAGAGGATGCTTTCAAAATAGAGGATTGCACCAAAGTAGGACACATGGCCACCCCTGCTGACTGGTACCCGAAATATCAAAAGGGGTGTGTGTGTGTGTGTGTGTGTGTGTGTGTGTATGTGTGACAAACAGCCTCATCTTCATCCAAGGCCAAACCCAGAAAGAACTGCATCTCTGGTCCCCATCAGGAAATATTAATTCAGGACTTAATCTTAACCAGCACTCTGGGAGTCTGGTTTCAATATTGCGGCTCACTCTGGCACTTGCTCTATAGATTAGCCACGTGTTTTGATTCTCAAAGCACCCTCCTTCCCTCTGCCTTCTCTTGCCTGATAGAAGGGCTTCTGTTTGTACCCTCTGATCCGAGGACATTTTAGGAACAAAAGCAGATTTTGTTTCCTATTTATTAATTGCATTCATATCCTGTCTTTCCTCCAAGAAGCTCAAGGTGGAATATGTGTTTCTTTCTTCTGAACATTTTTTTTTCGCTTCCTTCTGACCAATTTTGAACTTCATAACAACCCAGTGAAGTAGGTCTGCAGGAAACAAAGAGATACCGGTCACCCAGTGAATTTCATGGCTCAGCAGAATCATGAACTCATGCCTTCCAAGTCCAAGTCTAGCACTATAACCATTGTGCCACATTGATAGGAAATGGGCATGGCCTATGCATGGAAGACCCAGTTCATTCTAGGACCAGAATACTGGAAAGTAGGGGGTAAGATTTAACTTTTCCCTTGTGTTACCAGGCCATATACCCCCACACTTTGATATGGTTCAATTGGCAAAATATGGTTTAATTGGCAGGATATATTAATTGACTGTGATATAAAACGTGTCCTACTACAGCTGTATGGCCTGGCTGGACAAGAGGAAAAGACTGTCCCAACACGTGCACTGCTAATTTGGTCAGAAACTCCCTCTATGCATAGCCAGGTCATAGTCAGGAATTCACCAGGAAACTCTAGAGATAATAGACTTGTAGATAGCCATAGTGACTCTGCCTTTTGGAACAAAGTGACTGGGAGATTCCCACCAAACCATTGATTGCCTTAACTCCTTTTCCTCCAACCAAGCAACCTCTCCTTTGTCTTAAAACCTGTCCGACAAACACCAAGCTATCTGGGCAAACATTAGCTCTTTGTCACCTAATGCTATGCCCATTATGGACCTGACTGTCTACTCAGTGAACTTCATTGTTTACTTGGCCACGGAGCCATTCATACCCTTGCCCTCCAATCATGTATACCCCACCCCTAGTTTTGGCCAGTCAACTTGCAGTATACCAATTGCTGGTTGTCACTCTCTGATTCCTGGTTGTGTACTGTCCTTAAACACGAGTTTAAGCCACATCGCTGATTCTTTGCTGCTCTTCAAGACTGGTAAATATATCCCATTTCACCCTGCAATCTCGCTATCTAAAACTTTTCTCTCTCTTCCTTCAGTTAGCCTTGTGTGAGTGCATGATTGTTTGGTTCTTGTATGTGTGATTAATTCTCCAATAAAACACAATTAAGTTTATTTTTGGCTCTCTGGATGGTTCTTCTCTACAGAAGTACTGGTAAACATAGCTGGAAAGATCTTGCTAGGTTACCCCTTTCTTTTAGGCCTCTTAATTTAAACTAATATTTCCCCACCTTTGCATGGAGCTCCTAGAATCACCTGAGTCAGCCACGTTTTGAGGTAACACTTGTCTCATTCTCCCAAGTTAACCTCCATAGACCTACATGTAATTTATTCTAGCTGAAGTAGCCAGGTTCTCTTTGGATTAAGTATTGGGGGGCCAACAAAAACCTCCTTCAAGTGGATTTAAGAAGGATATTGACAAGCTGGAGTGTGACCAGAGGAGGGTGACCAAAATACCATGTCCTATGAGGAATAACTTAGGGAACTGGGTATGTACAACCCCATTCTGTCATGTAGGAAAACACAATCATGGAACTCCTGACAGATGGCCATTCAACCTCTGTTTAAAAATCTCCAAAGAAGGAGACTCCACCATACTCTGAGGCAGTGCATTCCACTGACAAACTACACTTACCAACAGGAAGTTCTTTCTAATATTTAGATAGAATCTTTTCCTGTGGTTTGAAGCCAGTGCTCTGTGTTCTAGTCTCTGGAGCACAGGAAAACAAGCTTGCTCCATCCTCCATATGACATTCCTTCAAATATTTAATCATGGCTATCATGTTACCTCTTAACCTTCTCTTCTTCAAGCTAAACATCTACAGCTCCTTAAGCCACTCTTTCTAGGGCATGGTTTCTAGGACTTTGACCATTTGGTTGCCCTCCTCTGGACACATTCCAGGTTGCCAATATCCTTCTTGAATGGTGGTGCCCAGAACTGGACACAGTGTTCCAGCTGAGGTCTGACCAAAGCAAAATACTGTGGTGCTATTACTTCCCTCAACCTAGACACTATACTCCTATAATGCCAACTAAAACGTTATTTTCCCAATGTTATAATGAGGAACAGCAATGAGTTGCTTCCCAGACACAGGAAGAAGTAAAGGGAATGTATTTCTTTAAAACAATTACTTTCTATGTTCTGAATAAAACCAAAATAAAATGCACAAACCTTGTTCTATAGAGGCTAGAAACCATTTATTTCAATTTTTAAGAGAAAGATACAGTTTAAGTGGTGCGATTCCTTCACCTAGTATCAAATAAAGTGTAATCCCATTTAACATGGAAGAATCTCTGTGTTATAACTGCATCTCATGTGGCCTTACAAAACACTGAAAAAGACTAGGATGTGGTTTGTTATGACCATGTCTCATCTCAGTGACTGTACTAGACCAGGACGCATGGCATTAAGAGCTTAACAAGAGCCTTGTTGGATCAAACCAAAGGCCTACCTAGTCTAACATTCAGTCAATACAGTGGCCACTCAGTTGCCCAGAAGGGCAGCCCACTAGAAGGACATAAGGACAACTGTACCTTACATCCCACATCCCCTAGCAACTGATATACTGAGATATCTTGCTGTTACTATGTGCCTCATGTAAATTCCTAATTGACCCTATCATAGGGTTTCCCTGGCCAAGATTTGTTCGGGGGGGGGGTTCCGTTGCCTTCTTTGAAGCCAAAGAGAGTGTCCCTTGCCCAAGGTCACACAGTGGGTTTGCATGGCTGATCAAAGATTTGAACCCTGGTCTCGCAGCATCCTAGTCCAACATCCAGGCTGCTCCATCATGTTGGTTCTCTGTGGAGAGACATACTGCCTCTGATACTGGGACTGGTTTGGAAAAAAACACATTGTTTGCCCTTGGATTTCAGAAATAACCTCGTTAAGAACCTATGCTAGGTCAACATACAAGACAGGAGTCCTGTCTTTAATGGTGGTGCACAAGAGGGAATTACAGCAGGTATTGCTTGTGTGACAAAAACAGGAGCTCTGTCCTTTTTTTAAATTTTAAACCTAACAACCCTACAAGAACCCAGTCTTTCCTTTAAAAAGAAGGCAAAAATAAGAATGATGAACCTCATGTCCAAAGTAGGTGCAGCACTCTGAAGAGCTCCTTAAAAGTTTGGAGTAAAACCAAGAGCAGATTCACCGTTCCACAGTTAACCAAATCCACCAGTTGCCAGTGTTGCCCATTCCATGTTGTGCGACCTCATAGAAGTTTTTCTGTCTTCTTCCATCTCCTGTTCCTCAACTCTTTCTTGGTATATGAATCCAGAAACAGACCCATGAAATGAATGCTCTCTCAGTCCCTGTTTCTTCCAGCTGTTCTGAGTGATATTGATTTTTCCTTGGGCAAGATGAACAGCAAATCCACTCTGCTCTCCATATGGAATGACTGATGAGTGAATGTACATCCTTAGGAACCAGGACGAGGATAAGAGATTAACCTGTCTTCCAGCTGGAACACCTCACAGATAAACACCTTTAGTTAAATACATGTAATGCAAAATGTGAGGGTGGTTGTGTTGGTTATGGCAGGACATTTCAAAGTCTACATTAGTGCCTGGCCTTAGGACATCAACCTAAAGGAGCAGGGAAAGGAATTAAAACAGAAAAAAGGTGCAGTGTTTCAAAATCGCCAGTGTCTCTTTTCCATTACCCAAATCTAGCACTTTGATACCACTTTTACTTCCATGGAACCTTTCTATGAAATCTTAGGATTTATAATTTGATGAGGTAGATAACATTCTCCGGTGCACTTCTCTGAACTACAGCATTACAGCTCACTGGCAGAGAATTCAAAATGTCTCATGAAACCACAGATCCTAAGATTCCACTGGATGGAGCCATGGCAGTTAAAATGGTATCAAAATGCTAGACTTCTGAGTGTGAAAGAGACAGAGGCCCCTTTATCTGATGTTACAAAAAGCAGGTGATAGCTGGGAGGACAGAAAATAGAATGCAGGCTTTGTAAGCATCCAAATGAGGCCTGAACAGGTGATATGATGAAATGAGGTGTAAAATAACTATGTGGGAGAACAAAAAGAAATTGCCCTCTACAAGGGGGCATAGGGACATTTTTAGTTTTGTAATTTTTTCAAAAATAATGGTTTGAGGGCCAGTGGGACCAACTGTGGGTTTCAGAATGGGCCGGGGTGTTTGTGTGTGGATCATGGGCTACAATTGTCCAGCTCCATGCCAAAGACTCACTGGAATGACTGCAGAGCCTTCCTCCTTCATTCCACCTCAAGACATCATTCTTCCTCTCCCTTTCCCCTCCTTTTGTGTCGTATCTTGCCTGATGAAGAGACCTTAGGATCTCAAAAGCTTGCACATGTTTGTATTGTCATCAGTAAAGATATCTCAGTATTCAAATCCACAGGTCTATTTTGCTTCCTTCTCCACCATCAGTCACCTGAGGTGGCCACTTCACATTCATACCCTCCAACTGTCCCAATTTGGCAGGGGTGGTGCTGATTAATCCTCCGTCATCTCACCTTTTCAGCTTCTTTTAATATGTTCCAGTGTTCTCTCTCTTCCTCCCACTTTCCGTCTTCGTCCTCAGTTGCTGCAAACCAAGTTCAAGATGCAAAAGTAGTTCACGCTCAATTAACTTCTCAAGGAGATAGGAGAAGAGGAGGGAAATCTTGGCCTTCCCTGTAGGATCAAGCAAAAGCAACAAGCTGCGGCCTCTTATATCATGTGTATTATTCCTCATTAATAACTTTTGCCATTTGGACCACACTGTATTGTTGCTTTCCAGAAGCCTCACCAGCGTGACCAATGCTCAGGGATTCTGGGAATTTTTATTCAAGAAGACCTAAGCTTGAGAACCACTGGTGTTGATTATGAGGCTGCACATTTGTTTTTGTCCTTTTCTATGTAAAGAGGATTAGAAACTTTAAAAAAAATATCTCTAGGCATTAGCTAGAAATCTAAGAAGTTCAGAACAAGCCTTTTTGGAATTTCCCTCTTTCTTGCAACTTGAAAACATTCTGAAAATGTATTGAAGACCAAAACAGTAGATAGAGTTGCCAGACTGAAAACTGGAGGGGTCTCCTGCCTATTTAATGAGTATGTATAAAAGGGAATTTAATGCTTGTTAACCTGGTTGTATGATACCCAGCACCTGCTGATACTGCCTCTTCTACAAAACCATTAAAAGTATGGTTGCTGTCATCAGTTTTTAATCTGGCAACCCTAGCCAAATCTCTAACCAATACTTTGTTGACCTTTGGCAAGGGCAGCCTTTCACAACATAGTCTTTCTAGATGTCTGGCACTTCAGCTCCCATCAGCCCCAGTGAACATGATCATAGGATCATAGACTCATAGAGCTGGAAGAGACAACAAGGACCATTGAGTCCAACCCCATTCTATCACGCAGGAATACACCATCAAAGCATTCCTGACAGATGGCCATCTGGCCTCTGTTTATAAACTTCTAAAGAAGGAGATTCCACCACACTTCCAGACAGCAGCTTATTCCACTGTCAAACTGCTCTTACTGTCAGGAAGTTCTTCCTAATGTTTAGGTGGGATCTCTTTTCCTGAAGTCTGAAGTCATTGCTCCATATTCTAGTCCCTGGAGCACCAGGTAACAGGCTTGCTCCATCCTCCATCTGACATCCTTTAAAATATTTAAACATACCTATCATGTCACCTCTTAACCTTCTCTCCTTCAGGCTAAACATACCCAACTTCCCAAGCCACATCCTCATAAGGCATAGTTTCCAGGCCCTCTACGATTTTGGTTGCCTTCCTCTGGACATGCTCCAGCTTGTCAATATCCTTCCTGAACTGAGGTGCCCAGAACTGGACACAGTATTCCAGGTGGGGCCTGACCAAAGCAGAATAAAGTGGTATGATCAATGGTCACAGATGCTGGGAGTGATATTCCCAAAATCTGGAAGGCATCAGGTGGGGAAAAGCTAGGTAGAGCCACTTCAAATTGCACTGAGGGAGCTGGATTGCAATGATGGGCCCACAACAGATCTGAGACATGGACACTTGTCCTGCTGTGGGGAGACAAAAGGGCAGAGGTCAAGCCTGCTCTGTTCTTGTTCCAGAGCTAAAATTAGGGTGTGCAGCTTCTTCCACGACCACCCACCCCAACCTGTCAGGATGTCACTGGCGCCGTGTGGGCCACAAGACCCTGTGGGAAAGTTTTTCTTCATCTCTGCTTGCCTCATGGAGATCGTCTCCTCTGCTTTCTCTTTCCACCCTTAGCAGGCGGCAAATGCAGAGGCCTGATAAGGTGTCAGCACCAGAGGAAGGCGTCCAGCGACACCTCCTGCTGCTGAGGAGTCTTCGCCGGTCGACTGAAGCAGTCAAGACCCTGGAATCTGCCGGGTGACAGGAAGGCAGGAACTCCCCAGGAGGCGATGATGGCCAAAGGAGCCAAGGCTGATAAACACCATGGAAGATACCCCAGGGAGTATCTAATGCTTGAGATGTAGAGATAGACTGGGAGTTCGTCACTTTCTCTTTGTGGCCAACTGTTGTGATCAGAGCTGGCTAATAAGGGGCCCTTTTGCAATACAGCATTAGCACAATGATTCCACTTTAAGTGCTATGGCAACATCCTATGGAATCCTGGGATTTGGAGTTTACAGAAGGGTATTTACAATTCTCAGGCAGAGAACGCTGGGGCCCATCCCCACTACACAATTATAGTGCTATTATTCTACTTTAACTGCCATGGTTCCATTGTGTGGAGTTCTGGACTTTGTAGATTGGTGAGCACTACATCCTCTTTGGCTGAAGGTTCTAAAATTCTCTCCCTGTACTGCAAATCCCAGGATTCCATACGATGGAATCATGGCAGTTAAAGTGCAATTATTGTGCTATAATTGCAAAATGCGAATGGGCTCCTGGTGGCTCCCAAAACTACAAATCACTTCCCTCTTCTACACAGCTATTAAAGGGACAAGAGCCCCCTCCAATTTTCACTCTGGCATCCCTACCTGAGTGTACAGTCTTCAGAGGCAATGAACATGAAAGGAAAGCAATTTGTAATTTATTAATTTATTATTGAGGTGTCAACCCTGTTTTTGTTGTATCTGTTAAGTGCCAGGGATGGAGAGAGCTGCTTGTGAACCTTTTTTCCCCATATGTGCCAAAACAACTCAGTAGGCTTTGGTTACTAGGCACTTTGGTGAAGCTGCCAGGTGAAATGAGGAACAGGATCCCTGTACCATTCCTGATTGTGTAGAAGAGGGATTTTTGGCAGTTGCCAAATTTCAGCAACCTCTGCTGAAATTACCTCTTCTACATAACTATTAAAGATACAGGAGGTCTGTCCATTTCTTCATCTGGCACATCTACTCGGATGAGAGCCACTATTTGTTGCCCCATCTCAACATGGCAACAAAACGCCTTGGTTAGGCCCTGAATTTGCCTACCTGCACTATGAAGTAGTACAGTGGCTGTTGTGGACAGACAAACCAGATTCATCAAAGGCTTGTGAGCTTCAAGCTGTATCAGCAGTGATTGTACATCATGGATGGGGAAGCTCAGGTTCTGAAGTTGATTCCTGCCTTCCTGGGATCCTATTCTCACCCTCTGAGGTTCGTAAGGCAGCAGTATCCCCTCCCACATACATTCAGTGGTTGTCCTGCATTTAAGATATCCCTCCCACCCACCATCTTAAAGGTTGAAATGCCTCTCCTGTACGGTTGCCAGATCAGGAATACCAAGAGATGTAAATCTTCAGAGGGAGGCAATGGCAATGAATATTCTTTGCCTGAGAAAATCCTAAAAAAATGCCTGGGGTTGCTATAAGAACAGGCAACTTGAAGGCATGCACATACACAGATTTCATAGGCAGGAACAAATAATTTTACTATTTTTCTCCTTGCTCTAAGAAAGGTATTTTCTGGGACTTAAGAAACCTTTTTCCTCAACCATTTTTTTTAAAATATTTTGTAATGTTCTTTCCATCCCCAGCACCATCCCAGGCTCTGAAATTTCAGTGCCAAAATCTGAGACCTAGGAACAACTCTTTGTAATGCTACAGGTGTGGAGGCTGGCGATCTTGCAAAGGAGACATCATTAACCATGAAACGCTAAGCATCAATCACAGTTGCACAGAATATGCCATTCAAATAGAAAACACCAGATGAAACAAGTGAGAAAAATCTACATACCCACAGCTTTCAAGGCACCACTATCACCCTGAGATTCCTCCTGATCACACTGAGGACTGGACAAGAGGATCCTAACTTTGAGATCTGGGAACCCTACTTTCCTAAGGCTGAGATATTGGCAATGAGATAGGTAAGCTAAAATGTATTTGCTTGTTTGTCTTTGAACCCGTCCACTATTAGAAAGTGCCCTGCTGAGGACTTCCCTGAAATTGATTTCAGCCTTCCTGATGGATAAGTTCTCATCACATTTGTTGCAACAATGCAATGGGCTCAGTAGGGTTTTTTTTTGGCGGGGGGAGGTTGTATGTCAAAGCACAAATCCTTTTATTGAAAGGGTAGGTGCTATTTGTCCTGTGTGGACAATGGTTCTGTCTCCAGATTAATGGGGTCCCAACATAGTGGCTCATTGTGACTCCTGATCATATTAATAGCCTCTCTTTCTTCAGTCTTTCCTCTAACTCTTTGTTCCCCTGATTCCACCCTGGCTGCCCACTCATTTGCCCAGCTGTATCTGGTCATAGCGTCTCAGTGCAGAGAGCCACCAATATTAAACCCCATATGCCACAAAGCAACACAAAAATCATGTGGTCCTCCTGGTATTGTTGGAATTCAACCATGCCTCAGCACTCCTCACTCTGACTAGAGCTGCTGGGAATTGCAATCGGGCTACATCCAGAAGGTTGCATGATTCCACGTCTCTGGAACATTGGCCAATTATCAGGAGGACACTGTAGGAAACTCAAAATAGTGGGCAGTTATCCAGGGTACCACCATCTATGGACCCATAGGTGAGTCAATAGGCCAGTGGTTGGCACTCCTAATAAACTCTCTCAGGACATTTAATTCTAAGAAGCTGCTCAAGGATCCTAGCTGGCCTGGCACTGGCAATATTCCCATGGCTGTATAGCTGCAGTGAGGTATCAAAAGGGACTTCGTATGCTCTTCAAATACCTGATGTGTTTTCTGTGTGTATGCGTGTTTGGTTTTTGAATTTAGCACTGAACGTATCCAAGAGCAGATCTTCAAACCTTGATGTTGCTATCCCTGTTCTGTCTTTGAGGTTTACAGGAGGCTTTCATAAAGTTGGGGGCTGCTGGGATGGAATCCTTCTTGCATGCGTATTAGCAGTGAGGTCCCAAGGGGAGTGGGTCAGTGGGATGTCTGTGTGTTTGTGGTGGGGAGAGGGGGAAAGCCTAGCCTGGGGACTAATCCTGGTTGCAATTCATTGGGATTAGCCCCATGGGTCTCTCTCTCTCTCTCTCTCGCTGCCTATATATTCTTTCCCCAACCACCACTTTGGTTTCCCCCTCCCACTTTCCACGCCTCTCAAAGCCAATTCACTTCTGCTCTTTTCAAGCGCTCTGAAACAAAACGGCTCAATTAGCCGGGGCATCTGCAATGGAGCGGCTGGTCTCCTGCCGCCGCTACCTCCTAATGCTTTCATTTCACGGTGCCAACAGAGAGGGGGGACTCCAAGGGAGGGGGGCGCACCCAGGGAATGGAGGATTTAGCATCATTGGTTCTGCTCTGCCAGAGGGAGTTGCATTTCCATCTCACCATCTGCTTGGCAACCCAAATATACCAGACCTGTGCCTTTGCTTCCTGG
This sequence comes from Iguana delicatissima, assembly GCA_948472985.1. Taxonomy (NCBI): domain Eukaryota; kingdom Metazoa; phylum Chordata; class Lepidosauria; order Squamata; family Iguanidae; genus Iguana; species Iguana delicatissima. Next base: position 209,978 of record CAOKZL010001811.1, read on the forward strand.
GGAGAGCATCTCCCTGCTGGAAAGGGGAGAGTGAGCAGTCCTGGCTGGTGGCTTTCTTGTCAGTGAGATGGTTAATCCATTTCAGGCTTCAATCAGAACTTTTAAGGAGCTATCAAAGTGCTGAGCTGTATCCCCCAAATAGGTCCAGCACATTGGACGGCACCTTTTAAAGTTCTGATTAAAATCCAGAGTACAATCACTATCCCATTGACTTCAGAGCCACCAGCCACGTATCCTCTAACTGTCCTGGTTGGGCATGGATGGCCCAGATTAATCCTCTGTCATCCCACTGTTTCATCTGCTTTTATAATGTCCCAGCTTTAATCCCTTCTTCCCATTTTCCCTGGTAGATCTTGGCTTATTTCTGTTGCTGAGTTTTAAATGTAAAAGCAGTTTGTACTCAATAAACCAAGGAGCAGGGAGATGAGATGAAGGGGCACAGCCTTATCCTTCCCAGTAGGCTGAGGCAAAAGCAAACTACTGCAGCTTCTCCTTCCTTTGGAAGAGAGTGTCCTACGCTATGTGACTCTAAATTGCTTATTGAGGTAAGCAATAGGAATAAACACATCTTGTGAAAAGCAGGAAAGAGGGAGATCTCTGCCATTTAAGAAGGGCTTTCCTTGAGAAGATCCTCTTTGACTTACAGTTGGCCCAGAATTGAACACACATGTTCCAGGCTTCTTCTGTGAAAGGTGTATGCAGCCACCAGTTGAGACAGTTGTGCCCATGGGCTGTGGAGGTGCCTGGACCAACTGCAAAGGCAGACAGCATATTTTCTGCATCAGCGTTTATCACCCATAACTTGATTCTGGGAACTCTCTGCTTTAATATATGCACACTCATACCTATAACTGGGCCACTGCATAAAAAATGGGGACCCTGGAAGGAAACTGGAATCTTTCTCTAGGACAGGATGGACCAAGTGTGGCTCATGGACCATCTGTGGACCATACCCCTTTTATGGCCCAAAGTCCACCAGGACATTCCTCAGTGCTACAGACCTGGTCCTCATAGAATCATAGAATTGGAAGAGACCACAGGGGCCATCCAGTTCAATCCCTTGCCATGCAGGAACCCACATCAAAGCACTCCCAACAAATGGCCATCCAGCCTCTGCTTAAAAACCTCAAAAGAAGGAGACTCCACTACACTCCAAGGCAGCATATTCCACTGCTGGACAGCTCTGACCATCAGGAAGTTCTTCCTGAGATTTAGGTGGCATCTCTTTTCCTGTAGTTTGAATCCATTGCTCCTTCTCCTAGTCTCTGGAGCAGCAGAAAACAAGCCTGCTCCCTCCTCGACATGATATCCTTTCAAATATTTAAACATGGCTATCATGTCCCCTCTTAACCTTCTTTTCTGCAGACTAAACATACCAGCTCTCTAAGTTGTTCCTCATAGGGCATGGCTTCCAGGCCCTTCACCATTTTGGTCCCCCTCCTCTGGACAAATTCCAGCTTGTTGATATCCTTCTTGAAATGAGGTGCCCAGAACTGGACACAATGTTCCAGATGAGGTCTGACCAAAGCAGAATAGAGTGGTACTATTACTTCCCTTGATCAAGACACCATACTCCTATCAATGCAACCAAGAATCACATTGGCTTTCTTGGCTGCCGCATCACAAGGCTGACTCATGTTCAGCTTGTAGTCCACCAAGACTCCTAGATCTCTTTCACATGTCTTGTTATCCAGCCACGTGTCCCTGATCCTATGTTTGTGCATTCCATTTTTTTCTGCCTAAATGTAGGACCTCATATTTCTCTCTGTTGAAATTCATTTTGTTAGTTTTGGCCTATCTCTCCAATCTGTTAAGGTCATTTTGAATTTTGATCCTGTCCTCTGGTGTATTAGTAACTCCTTCCAATTTGATGTTATCTGCAAATCCTCAATTTTTTATTTTCTGCAGGAGGTGGGGTTCATTTAACACAGAACCAAAATTCTCTGAAATTGATTAATTTGGCCCAAATTACATTCCATGAAAGCTCAGGGGTGGGGAAGAAGAAGCTGAAACTTGGACAAACAACCAAATAAAACCATAAGTTCTGATAACTTGAGAAAAATATATTGGTGTGGCCCACTTGCCAGGGGGGGGGGAGTACAGAGTCAAAAATTGGCTCCTGGATCAATTTCCTACCAGTGATGTAGGATACAGGAAACGCTCAAACCTGAAACTCAGTAGTTCTGGGGTTAATATGGACCAGATTGATGGAGCAGTGGGGCTTGATGGACCAGTGACTTAACTTGACGCGAGGCCGCTTCCTATGTTCCTATTTATTTACTGCATTCTGAATATTTGCTAAGTCACATTCAAAGTGGCTTATGCAAGGATAACAACAATTTATCATAAAAATCAAAGCAAAAGCAAACAACAACAAAAAAAGGGGGAAATGCAGGCAGTAATAAAGCATAATCTAAGTTGAAGAATGCTTTAATATTTTATCACAGCAGAATCTCATTAAAACAGCAATAAAATCAACTGCTCAGAGTCTCTGTGAATTTTTTTTAAAAAAAATCTCAGCCTGTTGCTGCAAACATATGACAAGATTGGATATGATCAGGGTAGCAATCAAAAGGAGGTTATGCCACCATACCATGCTGAGCAAATGCAGTTTTATCTGATTTTGGAGCCTAAACATGGCCAGACCTAGATAGTACTTGGATGGAAAGGAACACCAGAGATTTCCAAGCAGGGCCGGGACAGAATCCCTCTGGAAACCCTAATGAGGCCTCACTGCCAGTCAGAGGCTGAGATCCTGCAGATGTGCATAGCTCCTCAAGATACAGAATACAGCTCTGTATTCTCCCACCACCTGGTACAATACCTTTCAAGGTTTCACAGATGAACACTGGCAAAGAAACCCTGGAATTTATGTACTGAGTTTAGGAAAGTCTAAAAAAGTTCTTGGTGGTGGGGAACTCAAGTGAACCTAGTAGAAAGGGCAAGACTCCACCTACTCCTCTCTCTTCAGCCGCATTAGTCAATTGAGGGCAAACTACTTTTTTACTTTGAATTTAGTTTGCAACAACTGGAGTAAGCCGATGACAAAGGAGGAAAGTAGGATGAGGAATGGGAAACTGGGACATTTTAGAAGTAGCTCAGAAAGTGGGACTGTAGATTGATGGGGGCTACCCCAGCTAAACCAGAAAATCTGAAGATATGCAGCAGCTCTCAACTGCTGAGAGGGCCCCCAAAGGCCCCTCCCGAAACTGCAAACCCCAGGATTCCATAGGATGTTGAAAGTGGAATAATAGTGCTATAACAGTCTAGTGCGGAAATGGCTCTGGTGGAGAAGAGAGGCAGGGGAGGCAATTCAGACCACAGAGAAGCAGCTGGTCTCAGCTAGACTGGGGGAAAAATGAGAGTGCACTCTCAAATGGAAGGCACGTGCCTTTTCCTTCCCCAAGGAGCTCAGAGCAGCCAAATCTTCACAGCCTGAATCATCTCTCTCACCTTCCACTAGCAAGGAGTAGCAGCAGCTCCTCTAGGGCTTGACACAGCGGCGGATCTTGGAATGTGTGGGGGGGCAGGAGGGGAAGGGGCAATGGTGCGAGGGGCATGGCCGCTGTGCATGGGGCGTGGCTACAGTGCGTGGGGGTGTGGCCAGGGCACATGGGGGCATAGCTACAGGCTGGAACGCCCCCAAACATTGCTGCCAAGGATGAATCGCCCCTCCGTCCAACCATCCCTATACGATTGGCTTGACAGCTGCATATGCACACATACGCTCCTTTCAAATTCATCACTAACAAGATGCGGGCCACTGTTGGTAATATTGGGCTAGACTGATTCATGCTCTACTTCAGAATAAGGCAAGGCATTTTTTTAACGTCCCCATTATTGGACACCCAGCGGGGACAAACAGACACATGGAATTTAATCTGTGAACCAAAACACCAATTCAGACTGGAAGCTACATTGACTAATATTACAATATAACGTGGGGGAATGCATTTCAACCTCTCTCTTTACTCCCTGGTTATCAGTCAGTTTCGCCTCAGTCTGAGGCCATTTCTGCACTAGACTGTTATAGTGCTGTTATTCCTCAAAGGCCCCTCCCTAAACTGCAAACCCAAGGATTCCATAGGATGTTGAAAGTGGAATAATAGCACTATAACAGTCCAGTGCGGAATTGGCCTCACTCTCAGGACTGTAAGCATCCAACTGTCCTGAACTGGCACAGACAGTTTCAGTTAATGCACTGTCTTTCTACTTCTTCAGCAGCTCTTAAAGTGTCTCAGTTTCTCTTTCCTCCTCCCACTTTCCCCCTTCTTGGTTCACTTCAGTTGCTGCAAACTGAGTTCATAATGCAAGAACACCGTATTTGCTGGAGTATAAGACACACCCGTGTATAAGGCACATCCCATTTACACACTGGCAAAAACTATTTGCCAGTGCATAAGACACACCAGCATATAAGACGCACCCAATTTTCAAACTATTTTTTGGGGAAAAAAGTCAGTCTCATGTGCCAGCAAATACAGTAGTTTGCAGTCCATTAACGGGGGAGAGGATAGGGCAAAATCTTGCCTTCCCTAGAAAACTCAGGCAAAAGCAAACTCTCCCACCCCTGTGGAAAGATAGAACCATTGGTGGGATTTCTGCACCCATCAGGATGGATATGAAACAGAAAGCAGGATGGTAATACTTTTTTACTTTCACAGGCACAGATGACAGGATATCCCAAGTTCTATTCCATCACTGTCTCCTGGATTAATTCTTCTCAGAATATTATTCTACCTGTTCACCAGTTTAACTAAATGCCTAAAATCAATTCTGGAACGGCTATATGCACCACATCATTCTGTTCTCCTTTTTTTTTTTCCTCCTCCCTCTGAGACATTGACAGATTGCTGATGTTCACCAGTGCATATATTAAATCACTGTAGGGTGGAATCTTGATTCAATCAAATCAGGATTCCTTTCCCCCTTGCAATGTAATTGATGAGCTATGCACTGGTGCACATTGGTGACTATTAGGAAAAAAATCAAGAACATACAAAGTGAACACTGAGATAAGTGACACATTCTATGTGTAACAATCTAAAGAAAATCTGAAAATGAAAACAGCAATGGAAGAATGATGGGTAGCTACTAGACCATTGGGATTGCTTCTGAAACAAGATCAAATAAGGAAGGACTCCAAAATGAAAACTGAAATTCAAGTGAGAAGAATTTTATGAGCAGACTGTGGCTTAACTTTGCAGATCCATTTCTGACTCTTTCCTGTTGTCGTAAAACTTCAAGTCATTTTTGACTTATGGTAAGCCTAAGGTGAACCTATCATGGGGATTTCTGGGGCTGAGAATGCGTGACATGTCCGTGGCGATGTGGCGAATTGAACTCTGGTCTGTATTGCTTCGCTGCTGTGCATTGCTTCGCTGTTACTGCATACGGTCATTAATCAGAATAGAAACTGTAGCCAAGATATCAAAAGAAGGCTAGGCCTTGGAAGGGCAGCTATTAAGGAAACAGTGAAGATCCTCAAGTGTCAAAATATATCATAGAATAGATCAGTGGTTCTCAACCTGTGGGTCCCCAGATGTTTGTGGACTTCAGCTCCCAGAAGCCCCAGCCACTATGGTCAATGCTCAAGGCTTCTGGGAGCTGAAGTCCAAAAACATCTGGGGACCCACAGGTTGAGAACCACTGGAATAGATCATAGAATCATAGAGTTGGAAGAGACCACAGAGGTCATCCAGTTCAACCCCTTGCTATGCAGGAACACACATCAATGCATTCGCAACAGATGGCCATCCAGCCTCTGCTTAAAAAAACTCCAAAGAAGGAGACTCCACCATGCTCCGAGGCAGCATATTCCACTGCCAGACCGCTCTGACCATCAGGAAGTTCTTCCTGAGGTTCAGGTGGAATCTCCTTTCCTGCAGCTTGAATCCATTGCTCCTTGTCCTAGTCTCTGGAGTGGCGAAAAACAAGCCTGCTCCCTCCTCGACATGACATCCCTTCAAATATTTAAACATGACCATCATGTCCCCTCTTATCACTGAATACTAAAGTCAAGATTGTTCCTGCCATTGTGTTTCTGATTTCTGTGTATGGCTGTGAAAGCTGGACAGTGAAAAAAGCTGGTGGGAAGAGAATCAACTCGTTTGAAATGTGGTGTTGGAGGAGAGTTCTACTCATACCCTGGACTGTCAAAAAGACAAATGAATGGGTCCAAGAGCAAAATCGGCCTGAACTCTCCCTAAACGCCAGGACAATTAAACTGAGACTGTCATACTTGGGACATATCTCAAGAAGACATAACTCACTAGAAGAGACAATAATGCTTGCTAAGATAGGAGGCAGTAGGAGAAGAAGAAGACTGCTTTACAGATGGATAGACTCAATCCAGGAAGCCATGGCCTTGAATTTGCAAGACCTGAGTGGTCCTATTCATGACAGGGGCCATTGGAGGTCTTGTGAGAAAAAGGAGTATATCTCAAGGTGTTTGTCCCTTTGGGAAAAAATATGAAGATTGTATCTGTTAGGCATCATCTTCCCTCAGCGGAAGTAGCATGCCCCAGTTTTTCATATTTCCCTGGCTACAACTGATTGAAATACCAACAAGCTGGCATAATCAAAATACAAATTAAAGGCCTTTACTCATTGCTTTTAGAATGCACATGCACTTGAAGCACCTACATCTTAACTAACTAATAAATTAAAATAAAGAGTGCCTGTGAGCCTAAAACTTTAACTTGCCATCTTGAAGCTGAGAACAAAGAAAGGAGAAAGAGAAAGTAGAGAAGAAGGATTTGTTATATCTTAACTACAGAGTCTAGAAGTTTCTTGGATCACATGGTCTAGTTGCTTAGATACACAACGTATTTATGGCCATGCATTGCAATAGGTAGAAAAGCAAATGGATAAACCTGACCTAAAGAACACAGAAGTAAGTACAGTTACCTCTCCACATTCGTGACGGTTTGGGGCACGGGACCCTTGCAAAAGTTCAAAAACTGCAAATAACTCCCTCTGTAATTCCCTTCTAGAGATCCCACTGACCCTCCTCTTGTTGAGGGGAGAAAAAAGACAAGGGCCATTTCCGCACGAGACAAAACTGCAAACCCCAGGATTCCATAGGATGTTGAAAGTGGAATCAAAGCGCTATAACAGTCTCGTGCGGAAATGGCCAAGGTAAAAGGCTTACTGGCTCTTTCCCCTCTGACAGAGAAGAGTGGAGTTCTGGGGCTCTAGCGACTTCCAGTCACCATCTTGAGAAAGGAGGAGTAGTCACAGGGCAGAGAGGAGATACCTCTAGCAGTGGTAGGAAGCTTTGCTCACCCAAAAGGAAAAAAATAAAAATAAAATCATCCATTCTAAACATAAGCCTGGCAAGCCTGGAATGCAAGGGAATGGGAGGAGAAAAATGGAGGAGGGCAAACACTTGCCTTGCGGATCATGAAATTAGTGATGGTCAAACCTGCAAATGTGGAGGGTGGTATATATGGGCATGCAGGGAACCCTATGCTATCTAAAGTCCCCAGTTGCTCTAACAGCAGTGAAAGAGGGGGTGAGAGAGTAAACTTGATTTTCCAACAGGTCTTTCAATCATACCCTCTCCATCAGTCAAAGTCTTCAGTAAATAAAAACCTAACAACAAAAGTGTTCCATCAGTCCTTCCCCTTTCTTACTGGCCTGCTCATCTAAGGGAAAAATCTCAACACCAGTGGCAGTGACTGAAAATGCCCATTGATCTTTCTTGATGATTAATGGACTTTTCCTCTAATCAACTATCAGAGCCAACCCAGCTGTACAAGCAACTGAAATGGTCGTACAGTCTAAGAGGCATGTCCTAAGCATGGCTCGAAATGGTACAGAAGATGCTGGGGCATATAGCTCTTAGCTCATGTGCAGATATTGGGAGCTGATGAAGCACTCTGTGTAAAAAATTGAGCCACAAACAAGGAAATTCCAGGTTCAAATAATACCCCAGTTCTAAACTAACTAGATGGATTCAGAAAAATTGTTCTTTCACAGTCTCCATCTCCTCAGCTGCTCTGTAGAAAATAAGAGCAACAACAAGGACAGTAGCAAGGGTAGTTATACTCTCCAGCATTTCATAGATGAAAATGAGGATATGTATGGCCAACCAATATCAAAATGTGCTATTAAAGAGGAAGAACACACAAGCTAGGAGAGGTACAGCAGTTTGCTTTGGCCTAAGCCTGCTGGGAAGGGCACTATTCTGCCCCCTTGGGTCGTCTCTCCGTTGCTGAGTTAAGTGACTGCAAATTACTTTTGAATTTTGAACTCAGTTTGCAGCAACTGAAGCAAGCTGAGGACAAGGGAAAAGTGGGAGGAGGAGAGAGAAACTGGGACATTTTAGAACCAACTGCAAAAATGGGAAAGCAGAGGATTAATTGGCATTGTTCCTGCCAAATTGGGATAGTTGGAGGATGTGGTGGTGGTGGTGGAGTAGTAGCTGTAACAGTAAATAACAATATTGGAAAAACAATAAACGTTCTCTTCCAGCAGAAATAGAAACTGTGCTTTTTCAGAAGTTCTTGGAGTGCAGCTCAGAGCAGCCCCGAAGCCAGCATAGTCAATAGAGAGGAATGTTGCGAACTGCAATCCAAAAATCATAGAATTGGAGATTGGAGAGACCACAGGGGCCATCCAGTCCAACCCCTTGCCATGAAGGAACACCCATTAAAGCATTCCCAACAGATGGCCATCCAGCCTCTGCTTAAAAACCTCCAAAGAAAGAGACTCCACCACAATCCAAGGCAGCATATTCCACTGCAGGACAGCTCTGACCATCAGGAAGTTCTTTCTGAAGTTCAAGTGGAATCTCCTTTCCTGCAACTTGAATCCATTGCTCCTTGTCCTAATCCTTGGAGCAGTGGAAAACAAGCCCGCTCCCTCCCCAACATAACATCCCTTCAAATATTTAAACATGCTAACACATCCCCTCTAAACCATCTCAGCTAAACATCCCCAGCTCCCTAAGGTGTTCCTCATAGGGCATGGCTTCCAGACCCTTCAGCATTTTGGTCACCCTCCTCTGGACACACTCCAGCTTGTTGATATCCTTCTTGAATTGAGGTGCCCAGAACTGGATACAGGATTCCAAATGAGGCCAAACCAAAACAGAACAGAGTGGTTCCATTACCTCCTTTGATCTAGACACCGTACTCCTATTCATGCAACAAGAATCGCATTAGTTTTCTGGGCTGCTGCACCACACTGCTGACTCATGTTCAGCTTGTGATCTACCAAAACTCCCAGATCCCTTTCACATGTACTGCTATCCAGTCATGTGTCTCCTGTCCTATATTTGTGCATTCCACTTTTTCTGCATAAGTGTAGGACCTTACATTTCTCTCTGTTGAAATTCATTTTGTCAGCTTTGGCTCAGCTCTCCAATCTGCCAAGGTCATTTTGAAATTTGATCCTGTCCTCTGGCGTATTAGCAACCTCTCCCAATTTGGTGTCATCTGCAAATTTGATCAGCAAGCCCTCCACTCCTTCATCCAAGTCATTGATGAAGATGTTGAATAGCACTGGGCCCAGGACCAGCTCTTTAGAGAGCTGCAGTATTCCCACCCCTCCTGTTCAGCTTTGTTCTATGGATTAAAACAAGATAATGCACCTGAAATACTATAGATGCGCAGAAGTGCTACACAAAAGTCATTGTTTTTTGTCCATTTAGATATCTGTAGCACTGTAGAATACTTATTCTTATTTATTTTATTTATTAAAGCAGTTATATCTTGCCCCAAATAACACAATCTAAGGACAGCGGAGAAAAAAATGATTTAGCCAATAAAACAGTTAGAAATTATTTAAATAGACTTAAGGGATATTAAATAGTTTGATAAGTTAGAACAAGACCATTCCAGTCGGTTTAAATACTTTTTAAAAACTTAAAACCACAATACATGTGCAAATTTGCATACTGTCTAACTGTCTTGATTTTTACAGGAACAGTCTCAATTAATTTTCTGTTGTTCTGCTTTTTTTCAGCTGCTTTTAAAATGTCCCTGCTTCTCTCTTCTCTTTCCACTTTGCCCGTTTGTGCTCAGCTTGCCCTCAGAACTTAGAAACATTCCTTTTTGGACTATGCTTTCCAGAATCCCGCAGCCAGTATGACCAGTGTCTTTGCTGGCTGAGGGATTTTGGGAGCTGCAGTCCAAAAATGTAAAGTTCCTGAGCTCTGGATCTGAACAACGTGAGAAAATATCCTATTGGCAAACGTCTGTCTTCCTGTGTTTGCCATGAATATGCAGAAATTGGCTTTTTCATTCTCTCCCTCTCCCTCTCTCTATTTGTGTGTGTGTCTGAGTCTTAGGCCATTTCTGCACTAGACTGTAATAGTGCTATTATTCCACTTTCAACGTCCTATGGAATCCTGGGAAGCCTTAGGCCCCTCCCTAAACTGCAAACCCCAGGATTCCATAGGAGGTTGAAAGTGGAATAATAGCACTATGAACATTTCTGCATGACACTCTTATAGCGTGATGACTCCACTTTCAACCTCCTATGGAATCCTGGGGTTTGCAGTTCCGGGAGGGGCCAGACGGCCCCTCCCGGAACTGCAAACCCCAGGATTCCATAGGAGGTTGAAAGTGGAATCATCGCGCTATAAGAGTGTCGTGCGGAAACAGCCTTAGTAAAGCACCTCCACTCCCCCACTGGGGCTGGGGCCGGTGAGAAGAAAAGGCTGTTTGCACTTTCCACCCACACCAAACACAGCCTCAGCCGTCACCTCCTGCTGGGTTAAACCTCCCAGCTTAGTCAGTGACAGTTTAACAATCAATTATGCTGAGTAGCAATTAGTGAAGGCGCTGACGAGAAGCCCTGTTAATTAAGAATCGATTGGCTCCCAAGGAGTCTCCTTGTGGGAAATTGGTTCTCCCCGCAGAGGAGACCACAGGAGGGCTATTTCTGGGGAATGCGGCCCTGAAGCTTTAACTAAGACTGCCCAGCGTGGAGCGTCCAGCTAGGCTTCTGTATTCCACCAGGTGGAAATAGGCTGAAAATTTTGCCATGGGCTATGAGACTGCCTTTCTTTCGCTGTCTTTTTTTTTTCCTTTTCTCTAGCACTCAGAATTCTTGCATGGTTTTCACATGGGATAGGTACCTCAGTCATCACCAACATGGGAAGCTCTCTTCTGCCAGGCCAGACATTTTTTCTTTCTTAGTTGTTTTTTCTTTCTTGTGTGCCTTCAAGTCATTTCCAATTTATGGTGACTCTTAGGGAAACCTATCAAGGGATGTTCTTGGCAAGATTTGTTCAGAGGGGGTTTGCCATTGCTTTCCTCTGAGGCTGAGCGAGCGTGACTTGCCCAAGGTCATCCAATAGGTTTCCACGGCTGAGCGGGGATTCAAACTTAGTCCAACGTTCAAACCACTACACCATGCTGGCTCCCTTTCCAGCTAGTGATCTTTGCTGATGGAATCCCATTCAAGTACTACAGCCTGATCCTGTATAACTTTCAAAGTAAGACATGGAGTGTTTCCACCCTAAACTGTAATAATGCTGTTATTTCACTTTCAACACCTTGTGGAGTTCTGGGGTTTGTAGTTTACTGAGGCCAAAGAGTTCTCTGGCTGAGATTTCTAAATGCCCCTCCCTAAACTGCAAACCCCAGGATTCCCTAGGATGTTGAAAGTGGAATAATAGCACTAGAACAGTATAGTGCAGAACACCCGTGGTTAGGTATGATTGGAGAGATCTGATGATTCCAAAAAAGAAGAAAAAAGCGTCAACATAAATAGGAAGAAAAAGAAGACAACAGTCCGAAAAGAATTTCTTTTGTGTAAAAATTTCATATGCCAATATAGGCCATTTCCACACGTTCCGTGGAATTCGCGCAGCGGATGTGATTAGCAGCTCTTTTTTTTTAAAATGGCCCCATGCGTCATGACGTGCATGCTCACGTCATGCCCCGCAGTTCCTCCCACGATGACTCCCTCCTCCATTCCTCCTGCTAGCCGTAAAATAAACCGTGTCGATTTTTTATTTTCACGCCCTATCTCGGGGGAATGGTTTTCCACGCCATAGCTGGGTGGAGTGCAGTTTTTCTCCCTATCTCTGGTGGGTTCTCGCGCCCGTTTTCTGCTTTTATCTTTCCCTGTGAGCGATGGAGGAAGAGGTGTTTCCTGAAGTTGAACAGCCCATTTTAGCTGTATTCTGGCTTCTTGGAGTTGTGCTGGCTGAACTGGAACACCTATGGGCTAAAGACCGCGCGAAGAGGCACCGACGATTGGCCTTTTATTGGTAATGCTGCGGAGGATTTAAGCTTTTCTGTGCCGCTGCTTGGAGGCTTCTCATGGCGTGTTCCAACCGCTGAAGCTGTCCACGCCCACAGCCCGCCCTCTGATTACATCATGCACGAATCAGCACGGTATGAGGGGAAAAAAACCACCTTTTCCCCGTTTTTCAAAAAGCCTGCGCGCTGGCTGCTGGCAACTTAACCGGGCGGATTAAAGTGTGGAGTTTGCCAAATATGTACGAGCTAGCGCACTCGAACGTGTGGGCGATGTCCGTCAGAGCTCGCGCTGCCCCATTTTATTTACCCTGTGTGGAAATGGCCATAGATGCAAATGGAGAAACAGTGCCTATAATTTAAATAGGAACTCCTGATTTTAACTCCTGATTCTGTATACTTATGATCCCACACTGATTTATATATATATTTATAGAGTGCCCTTGAAGATGGTTTATTGTCTAAAAAAGGATCAGGCTTTGAATAAAAATATTATTACTGCTCATCATCTTAAACTTCTCTTCTGTTTTGTACGTGTTTCCTTTTTGTATAGCGGAGCTTTCCTAAATATGGATATGGAAGCCCCTAAAGCTGGCTTCCGTGTATGTAGATTACTCAGGCGACCATTATGGAGGCTCCATGAGTTGTCTGCCTTTCTCTAGCTGGGAGAAGAAGCATCAGGAAGTGATTTTAGAGAAAGAAGAAGACCTAAATGTAGCTATCTATGTGCGTTACATGCCTTTGAGCTGCCTGTCAACTTAGGGTAACTCCATGGATTTTCTTAGGGTCTTCTTAGGCAAGGAATCCACAGAGGAGGTTTTGCCAGTTCCTTCCTCTGAAATATAGTCTACCCCACCTGGTATGCATTGGAAGATCTCCCATCCAAGTACTAACTAGGGCTGACCCTGCTTAGCTTCGAACACCAGGTGGAATCTGGTGCCTTTGGGATATTTAGGCCCTATAACAATCTATACATAGATCTAAAGAGAGGAAAACACTGCCTCCCACTCCAGCTTATCTGCTACTTGGTAAACATCAGTGTTGGTGCTTTAATTTCCAACACTTTTGTCATGGTTCTGCCATGCAAAATGATAGATTTGAAACAGGAATAAGAATCGAGAGGCTATATAGCAGTTGAGTCTTGTCTTGATTCAGAAGTTTTTCTTCTTTTGCCATACCATATCTATCAATATATAACTTTCAGAATTTCAGAGCAGAGTCCTGGGCAGATACTAACGTATGCCGTATAAGGCCTGATAGAAGACAGTCAGACAGATAGACAGGCAGATATATAGAAGTGATTGACAAACAGCACTAAAAAATACAAAAGATACAGAATGTTTTCAGTTCTGCCTTCTTTACTAGCTAGGGATGAAACTGAGCTGCATCCAAGGTGAATCAGAGAACAAGAAGAGACCACCGTCCAGCTCCCTGGCAGGCAGGAATACACAATGAAAGCACTCCCGACAGACAGCCATCTAGCCTCTGTTTAAAAACCTGCAAAGCAGGGGACTCCACCACACTCCAATGCAGTGTATTCCACTGTTGAACTGCTCTTACTGTCAGGAAGTTCTTCCTAATGTTTAGGCAGAATCTTTTCTTCCTGTAGTTTCAGGCCACTGCTTTGTGTCCCAGGCCCTTTCCTCACCCTCCACCCAACCTGCCATGGAGACAGGAGAAGGACAGGACCCTGATGATGATTCCATATAATGTTGTTGCAATTCCATCCTTCTCCCATCTCCAGGCAACGCAATCACAGATTAGATCGTTGATTAATTTTCCACATCAATGACCTACGATCACACCATCATTGTGGACTTAACTGTCCTGCAGACACTTAGGCAGCACAATGCCTGCGCTTCCCGCCCCAAGACAGCCTGGGAAGGTACCTGCTGCACTGTGGAAGGAAGCAGCATGGCCATCAGGCTCCCTTCCACAAGGATCCAGCCGGTGTGAAGGGGAGTGCTCCTGTCGCGCTCCTTTCCCAGCAGAGCTGATGCCAGGAACCCCACCGGAGGACTTGGCAAAAAGGCAGGGTGCAGAAAGGGCCTAGTCTCTGCAGCAGGAGGAAACAAGCTTGCTCCATCCTCCATATGACATCCCTTCAAATATTTAAACAAAGCTATCATGCCACCACTTAATCTTCTCTTCTCCAGTCTCTCCCTCACTCACACACACACACACATACACACACAAGGAAGATCCCCTAACTCTCTGAAGCCCTTCTCAAAATGTCAGGGTCTCTATTGAGAAATCTCAAGTGTCTGGATACTTACAGAGGGAGAGCTGACGCTTGTCTGGAGCCTAGGAATTTCAGATTTAGCAGCCCGTCAGACAGAGGACTGTCTTCTGTAGCAGCAGGGTATAAAAGCAGCATTAGTTGAAGGGAAGCTTTACTCAGAAGGGTGATACACTGTTGGGAAAAGCTCCATGTAGTTCCCCTCCAGGCATGCGGCTATTAAGGGGACAGGAACTCTGCCAGCAAGAAGAATAAGTAACTTCTCCTTCCTTCTTTCCTTCAGCATAAATTGAGTGGACCACAAACTGTACACAGGACTGTCAATGTTGTTCCTCCTCCATGGACTTCTCAGAAATCTTATGTGAAGAAAGCAAACCACTAAAGCTTTTGCTTACATGTTAATAAGGTGGCGTTAGGAAAAACTGGGGATGTGTCACCAAGCAACATCAGAGTGTGGTCACGATGGCAAAAATTATTAATGAAGATGGTCACACAAGCTGAGAGAGGCTGCAGCAATTTGCTTTTGCCTGAGTCCATTGGGAAGGGCACTGTCCTGCCACTCTTCTCGTCTCTCCTTGCAGTCTTCATGGAGTGCAAACTGCTCTGGCACTTTGCAGCAATTGAAGCAATTGAAATAAACTGAGCACAAAAGGAAGAAGCAGAAGGAGGAGAGAGAAACCGGGACATTGTAAAAGCAGCTGAAAAAGTGGAATGACAGAGGGCTAATCAGGACTGTCCTTGTCAAACTGGACCAGCTGGACAATCGATGACTGGTTAAAACTGAAGCAAGGGATATGGCCCACCATCATGTTATGCTGTCTTATGTCCGGGAGCCCTTCTTTTTCAAGGCTTTCTCCTTTCTGTGCCATTGGGCAGAGGAGGTAGGAATTTAGCTTTTCTGGCTCAGCCATGAAGATGCCACAGGCTCACCTTGGAGTAGGGAACAGCTTTGTCTGTCTGTAGCAGATGCTGGGCCCCTCATGGTTTGAGGCCATCAGAATATGGTTCTAATGAGACCTTAATTTCCTCTCCTCCAGAGGTGCCTCTTTCTCTGAGTTTTATAGTTCTTTAATGGATCCCACGGTGTACCACACAGCAGGCTGAGAGACAGGCGCTTCTGTATGCAGGGAACACCTTTAAGCTTCATCAATCTTTGCCTGACTTGGAACTGCCGCTTCTCCGGCCAGCGAGAGACTCCAAAGGGGAAGCAGAATTGGGGTCTCCAGCTTCTCCCCCTCCCCACCACCCATAAATCACTGAGCTGCGATTTAAAGGATTGAGGCAGAAGGCTCAGTCTGAACCGAAGCAGACGAGCCCACCCCCCTATTTTTTGGAGAGGTGGGCCTTGGCAAAAGGCCCAGAAGCCCATGCCTCTCTGCCTCCCCAAGGGCCCATTTATCTCGGCAAAACTTAACATCAGTGAACATTCAAAGAGGTTCCAGTCAGATCCCAGCAGAGAATTTGTGCTGGGACAGGCAAAGAGAGAGAAAAAAAGGAGACTTTACCCCTGACATCCCCGTGAGAACTGAAAGCTGGCTAAGCCCTCTACAGTCTGGAGAGGACTGTGGGTAAAACATTAGCAAATGTTCAATGTTTCACCAATGTGTGGGAGAGAAACACGGAGGAAGGTTAGTGCACTAAGATACATCCCTTCCGTGAAGCCTTCCTACACCACAGTTGCGGAAATGTGAATTTTGCCTGGCTTAAGGCCAAAACTCGGGTTTTGAGGGCTTGGGAACACTCGCCTTTCAAGCTAGGAGGCATGCAGATTTAGACATTTCAAATTCTTCCCCCATAGAAATCATAACCCCAAGGGTCCCCCATGAGGGTACGTAGATGACCTTTTGCTCTCCCCATCCCAGTTCTAGTATGCTTGGGGACAGCCTTTCAAAGTGTCATCTCCTAGTTGTAGTCTACAAAAATAACTTTCCCAGGTTTGGCATATAGGAAGTCTCCATCTTTTGATGCCCAATTATTTGGTGATTTGCTCTTTTGATGCTTCCAATTTAAGGACAAGTTCCATTTTTTTGATGGGGATCCTGCTTGTTCATCAGTTCTTGCCTATGGAGGCTCATTTGGAACCACTCATATGTACATGTTGCTTGCAAAGCAAGCTGAGAGAGGGGAAAGGGCACTAAGCTGGCTGAGAGACTTTGCAAGCACCATGTGCGCAGTCGGTCCCAAATGAACCTCCACAAGTCCTCCACACTCCCTACAGTACAGTACATGGGTTCTGCTTTTCATCAGTTCCATTTTCCAACAGTGCTCTGGTTTCTAACCTGTCAGATAAGTGGGGAAAGCCTGTAGAACTGCGGAGTTGTGCAGTTCTGTGGTACAAAAAGTGCTTCCCAATGAGGCTTTCTTTGTGCAGTCTCACAGCCTTATTCACTGATAGAGTGTGTATGTGTGTGTATATGCATGCACACACATGTGCAGGTGTTGTTCTCTTTCCCTTGTAACATTCCCATGTTTCCCCGTTGCTTCATCTTTTTCTTTCTTATCACCAAAAATCATTCAGGAGGCAAAAACAAGTAGCTGCTATGTCATACAGAACTTAGCAAAGTTCCTGTCTTGGATTGGAGCTCTCAAAATCTAGCATGGCCACTGGTCCTGCTAGCTGGGGGATTCTCAGGGCCATAATCCAGAAAAGGAGCTTTCCTAAGCTCTGTTGTTTCGATTGGTAGTGGGGACAGTCAAGAGAACACTTTAGCCCGCTATGTGTGGGTAATATCTGATGAGGATAGAGAATCACAAGGAATTCTTGAAGCTTTGAGTGCCTCATTGCTTATGGATATGGGGCGGAGCTATCCTGCCCCAAGAGCTCTGGATGCACTCATGGTAGCAGCCAATTGCCTAATGCTTGTCACCATATTTTAGGCTGAACAGTCTCCCAACAGGAGGGCAGGAGCACTCTTAACTTGATGCATGGAGATGGATGATCACTGAATGGCTGATTTGGCATGGACGTTTATAGAGCAAGAAGCAGGGGATTTGCCCATCTGGATGATGAAGTGCCTGGTAGGAGGAAGCCAGCCACTGGGAAAGGAACAGAGTTAGCCTAAGCCAGTCCTACAGAGTTAATCCAGTTTAGCAGTCATGGCATCCCGTGCAAAGAGCCCTGGGAATAGTAAGTATGTGAGAAAGTTGCAGATCTCTTAACAGATCATCGCAAGTGCTCATGTGAAAGTGCGTTCCCCAGGGTTCCTTGTAGGAAGCCTGCCATGAGTGTTAAACAGGATTAAGCTGATACAAATAATCTACTTTTACATATGGGTCCAAGAGAAAACAAGCATGTCCCTGGGAGGAGGGAAGGAACTGTGTGGAATAGCGAAGGCCCCCTTTCCCCAGGCGCTTCAGGTCTTGCTCAGCTTTCATGCCACCCTGCCATGTTTTAGGAACAGCTTGGGAAATAACTTTACAAAAAAAAAAACCACATCCTCATTTGTCCCTTTTACCTGGTGCACTGTTCAAACAGTAATTCATTGGCATTGCTAATTTTAAAAAGTAACTCATTACGTCCTTGTTGCATTGTCTGTTATTTTGCTCTTTTCCTTTTGGAGGGGGGAGAATTTTGGGACTGATGTTGGAATGCCATAAAACTTTTAAATTTCCACTTGAAATACTTCCAAAAAGGTAACTAAAAAAGAAGTGAGAAAAACATTAGTCATTACACTAAAATGTTATTACTGTCATTCCCATACATCATGTTCATTTTGAAATGTAATTTTGTTACACCTCTGTTTATGTTAGTTCTCTCTTTGTTTGCATTTCTATGCCGGTACCTAGAGTTAAGCGGCAGTGTGGTTTGAGTCTTGGACTATGACTTTTGTAGACCAAGATCAGAATCCAAGCTCAGCCACGGAAACCCACTGAGTGACCTGGACAAGACGCCTTCTCACAGCCTCAGAGCAAGGCAACGGCAAACTCACAAATCTTGCCAAGAGACAACTCTGATAGGTTCACTTTAGGGTCACCATAAGCCTATACCCCAACTGCCCCAATTTGGCAGGGACAGCCCCAATTAATCCTGTGTTCTCCCAATTTTCAGATCCTAAAACGTTACGGTTCCTTTCTTCTCCCCCAACTTTCCCCCTCCGACCTCAACTTATGTCATGCAGTGCAAACTGAGGTCATTTCTGCACTACTCTGTTATAGCATTATAATTCCACTTGCAACATCCTGTGGAATTTTGGGGTTTGTACTTTACTGAGGCCGATGAGCTCTCTGGCTGAGAATGCTAAATGCCCCTCCCTGAACTCCAAACCCCAGGATTCGACAGGATCTTGAAAGTGGAATAATAGCACTATAACAGGGTACGATGGAAATGGCCTGAGTTCAAAGTACAAAGGTGGTTTGCACTCAGTTAACTCAGCAGCGAGGAGAGGAGAGGGCAGAATCTTGTCCTTCCCAGTAGGCTTAAGCAAAAGCCTCTTCTAGCTTGCATGTGTTCTTCCTCATTAATAATTTTTTGCCATTTTGATCTCACTCCATCTCCTGGTTTTCATCTGTGAAATGGTGGAGGGCATGAATAAGTTGGAAGCAACTTGAAGGCACACAACAACAATAACTCGTTCTTTCCAAATTTTGGTTTGAGGTGGCCTTCAATTTGCCACCTTTTAGCAAAGCGAAAGATAAAAAAGCCACTTTACTGTTTGGCATCAGTGGGGCAAATCAGGCGTGACATCAAGAGCCTTATTGTGACCAAACATAATCAGGCATATCTAGTAACAGTGCTTTATTTTAATTATTAAATACAAAGCTGGAAAACAGATCATTAATGCCCCTTAATATTCTATACCGCGTTTTCAATTTTCAGGTTGCAGTCTAACAAACGGAGCAATAACAGTCGTGATTGTACTTCTAGAAAACAATTTACTCCTATTAGTTCATTTTTGTTTAAAGGGGAAAAATACTTGCCAGTCTGTTTTGACTGGCTTCTTGGCCCTGTGCAGGCACATATTTCCTCCCATCAAACACATGTTTTTTGAAACCAGAGGTGTCAGGGACTCAGAGTTTTTTAACGATTCTTCCTTTGCAGAAAATATGAACAAAGTCCATCTGTAAGGGGTTCTTTGTTTATTAGGGGCAGAGAGGAGCTCCCAATATATGAATGGTCCATAAACGTGATGAACAATAGAAAATCCTGAACATTTGCTCCAGTTGAACAGAGCTGTTTTTTCCAGCTTGAAGCAAGCAGATATTTGGAAGTGCTAAAAAGGATGCTAGCCAGTGAAACTGTTGATCTCTGTGGCAAAGCTTGGAAAAATTATTTTTTTGGACTAGAAACACCCGGAAGCATTGCCATTGCTGGTTGGGGGATTCTGGGAGTTCTAGTCCATTTTTTTTTAAAAAAAAAAATATTTCCAATCCCTCACTGAAGCCTAAGAGTGTCTTCACTTGGAAGAGCCGGCTCAAAGTCCCAGGCAACATTGCCTCCCCTCCCTTGTTCCCCTGATGCCTTCTGCTTTCTCCATTTGCAAGGTCCTGGCAATGCTTTTTCCTTGTTCTCCCACGGAGAGGGCCCAAGCCCGGCCTGTAAATCTCTTTCTCCTCCGAAAAGTGCTTCACTCATTTCCAAAACAAACAGGCCTCCAGCCCACAAGTCGTCGTCTGGCCGGCCCAGCCTGATTTATGGCGTGTGACTCTCTCTGTCTTTAGCGCTGTGCCGCAGCTGAGCTCGGCCCACTGGGGCAAGGGGTGTGGGTGTGAGAGTGGGCAGGAGTGGGAACTTTCCTCCAGGTCCCCGTGGCCTCCTCTTGCCAGGTGAGGAAGAAAGAGACCATGGCTACCTTGCGGACCTCTTTGGAATCAAGTTAAGCAAAAAAGGATTTTGCAACAGAGGTGAAGGCTGACTTAGGGAAGGAAAGGAGAAAGACCTGAGGCACGGAAGTGCCATTGGCTATTTTAACAGAAATGAAACCGTAGCAGTTAAAGTGGAATCACAGTGATATAAAGGTCACACTACACAATGATATCACTGTGATTCCACTTTAACTGCTATGGTTCTGTCTCCATTAGAATGGCCAGTGGCACTTCCATGCATTCCAGCATTTCACAGATGACAACTGGGGCACAAGTGGCCAAGCAACAGCAGAGTGTGGTCAGGATGGCAAAAGTTATTAACAAAGAAGAACATTCAAGCTAGGAGAGGGTGCAGCAGTTTGCTTTTGCCAAAGCCCACTGGGAAGGGCAAGATTCCACCTCTCCTCTCCCCCCTGCATTCATTCATTCATTCATTCATTCATTCATTCATTCATTCATTCATTCATTTATTTGTGGGGAGGATGGCTGTGTGTCCTATTTTATAGCAGACAATCTAGCCTGCTCTTCGAGGAGCTGTCAGATGATAGTTCTCTAGATTTGAGAAAACAAAAAGGGTAGCCAAGTTGGCCGTACAGCAAAACACAGGGACATTCAAATCTATAAACAGTAATGCTTTTGTTAACCTGACTTCTGGGGGTCCCGTGGGGGACACCTTGATTCTCTCCAAATTATAAAGGTTGGGGAAATTAGCAGAGCACTGGCATTAGCAAAACGAGGGGCAAGGGAACCCAGCAGGATCTTTTACCCAACTTTACGGGGTCAGGTCAAGCAAAAAGCCAGACGAATGTACCAAATAAATGAATTTTATTAAATGAATATATTATCACGCACCAACGCACTCACTTACTCATGCACACAAAGCCTATTGAGAAGGAAAAGAGGTGAAAAATGGATAGGGGGTATAGCAAAAGGGAATGTAGAGGTGGTGATACTGTACCTATCCTGAAGTCTTTGGTCTGGGAAGCAGTTAGAAGAGCAGAGCTCAGCGAAGAGACGGCTAAGGGGATCACTCAACTAACAGAGTGCCGGTCTGCTAGCGTGGCAGGGACTTCTCTGAAGAGACCCTCAAAAACTGGGACTATTTATAGGGCAGAATGTACCTTGAGGGCAGGCCCTCTCCCAGGAAGAACAATGGCCAAAATAAAGGAAAAATGTCGCACAATAGCAGCTTAATAGTTTGCACGATTTGATCATGTAAAAGTACCTCACCTTGTAGGATTTTGGAAAGTCTGAGTGGCTCAACCTGGGGAAAACCCAGTAATCCACTCAGGTTGGCTGGCAACCTTTTGTCTGTGTGAACATGTTTAGCCTGAGGTCTCCTTGGGCTACATCACTGGGGATTTTCCTAGCCCGACCTAGTTTCGGTCATTCGACCTCTGAGGCTATGTACCCACTCAGGCAACATCTCTAGCATGTTTGATATTAAATTTATAGTCCCCAGGATAGGGTATGCCCAACCAAAAATATACAAAATACATAATGCCAGCTTTTGAAGATCCACTGGCTTCTTCATCAAGCAAAAGTGTTAAAAATCAGAGAAGAAAAAGATGATGTTAAAATCACAGGCTTACATTTTGTCAAGATTTTTGTTGTTGTTGTTGCCTTCAGTTACAATAGTCTGGAGAGATATCTGGAGGGATATCGGTATCTTCTCTTTGGCCTTGTGGGTTGTGGGAAAGAAAGAGTTATAGATCTCAGGTAGCAAAATTCAAACTCCATTAGCAATAGAAAAGTAACTTCCCTTGGGATTCAGGCTGTTTCTCTCTTGGATGAGGCTACCCAACACTTTCTTAGGCAGAGAACACTGAATTTCTCAAGAAGTCTCCATACTGTTGCATCTGGAAAAGCCTTTAGGTGCTGTGTAGGTAAAACCTGTCAGATACAGGCCATTTCTGCACTAGACTGTTATAGTGCTATTATTCCAGTTTCAGCATCCTATGGTATCCTGAGGTTTGCAGTTTAGGGACGGGCCTCAAAGTGCAGAAATGGCCACAGTCCCAATTTTAAAAAAGGTTTATCTTTGTTGCAGATAAAAACGTCAAACAGCTAAGTCCCGGTCCCTTGGATTCCCCAGTTGCAGCTAAAATGCAGTATCCTCAAATGGTTGCATTGGCTGGGCATTCAGGTAGGGTTGCTAGAGTGAAAACTTGAGAGGGCTCCTGTACCTTTAATACAAGAAGGAATTCAAGCTGGTGTTGCTTTTTACCTATTTGGTAAAAATCTGTCCCAACTGTAAGGAGATGGATTACACTCCTTTTTCAATTATAGTATATCTAAATTTGCACTTACATGTTTAAATCAATATATGTACAGTTCTTGCAAACTGATGTCTTGAAGAGGCTGATGTATTTCCTCTTTCGATAATTGCCAGCTAAGTAGCCACCCCTGTGGTCTGAATTGAAAGAGGGATGATAGTGTCTTCGAGAGCAGCAGCAGTAGAGGGGGCAAAAATTGGAACATATTATTTTAGGAGGAACTAAAGCTCTCAGAATCTCATTGAGGAGCTTTAGTGGCCTTTTACACTATACAAACATAGCACTATTATTCCACTTTAACTAACATGGCTGCATCAAGTAGAAACCTGGCCTTTGTAGCTTGGTAAGGCACTGGAGCTCTCTAACTAAGAATTCCAGGTACCCCTGCCTAAACTGCAAATCCCAGGATGCCATAGCATGAAGCCATGGTAGTTAAAGGGGAATAATAGCACCGTAACTATACAGTATAAAAGGGCCCACAGTCCAAAAAGGTAACTCTTCCAGGAATAAGGAAACTGGCATTACAAGGTTGTGTCCGCCACAGATTGTTTGCCTGGATTAAGAAGGTTTATTGGACCTAGTTGTTGTTTTGTGCCTTCAGGTCATTTTCCAGCCATAAAGGCACAAGATCTTGTCTAATCTTGGAAGCTAAGCAGGGTCAGCTCTGGTTAGTACTTGGATGGGACATTGCCAACAAATACCAGGTGCTGAAGGCAACATTTCAGAGGAAGAAACTGACAAAACCACCTCTGACTATTCCTTGCCTTAGAAAATCCCATGAAATTCATGAGGTTTCCATAAGTCCACAAGTGACTTGAAAGCACATACACCCAAAGCCAACTTATCACGGGGTTTTCGTGGCAAGAAAGGTTTGCTTTTACCTTCTTCTGAGGCTGAGAGAAGGTGGCTTGCCCAAGGTCACCTAGAAGGTTTCCATGGCCAAGCAGGGATTTGAATTCTAGTCTCCAAAACTATAGCCTAACTCTCAAACCATTACAATATGCTTGTTCTCCATTGGACCTAAAATCAAAGACAAATGGTACTCAGGGACTTCAGAAACTCAGCTCATCGACTTTGCTGCAAGAGCCGCTGCAGATTTTAATGGTTGTGTGAGAGATGATATAGGAAGCGACACTGTAAAATATTTGGAAAGGAAAAATGTTTTGTTGTGTTGTGCTTTCCTTCTTGGTACCACTCTGTATTTTTTTTTTGAAAAAAATCTTTCCAACTGCAGATTCGGTTAGTTCTGCCCAGACTCTTGTGCATCAATATTATAGACATTCAGCTCTTCTTCTCCCATTCACGGATGCTTTAGTCACGCTGCTAAATTGACAGATTGCAGATTACAGTCAAATTGCCTCCAGTTTTCTTGCTTTGCTGCCTGTGTATTTCAGCCGATACAACTGTAGCGAGCCTGAACAATCAATTAGACGCTCTTGGTCATATTTATGTGCTAGATTAGAGATCAGAGGTCCATCTCAGAGGTTGCATTTTACACCCTGGTGCTCCCATTGACAACAGCCTGTCTTGGACAATGATGAGAAATGAAACCTACAACTACTGACAGTATCCCTAGTGAAGGTGTGCATAATTACAAAGGTGCCTGTTCTCTTTCATCAGGTGCTCCATCTTCCTTTTTTGTTAATGAAGGCATTCACACTTCACAGATAGAAACTGGGACAAGCAACATCAGAGTGTGGTTAAAATGGCCAAGGCCAAGCTTCACGTAAGCA
The DNA here is from genome assembly GCA_948472985.1 of Iguana delicatissima. Classification (NCBI taxonomy): domain Eukaryota; kingdom Metazoa; phylum Chordata; class Lepidosauria; order Squamata; family Iguanidae; genus Iguana; species Iguana delicatissima. Next base: position 234,246 of record CAOKZL010001811.1, read on the forward strand.
TCTAACGGCTGGATAGGAAGGTTGTGCACTGGCAATGCATGCATCACTATATGTCTGCGTTTATCACTAACAGGATGCCACCCATGTCACAAACTGGAAACCTTTTAGGATCCAGCTTTGAGAATCTAGAGACCATCTTGGCTAGGGGGTTAACTGGAAGCTGTCGTCTCCAAAAATGACATTTCTAGCTCTGATCCATGTGCACAGTGGTTCAGTTGATGGTAAAAGCACTATGACTTGGTGGCAGAGGTTGGGCAAGGCTCTGTTGCGCACACCTTTCCTTGTCTTCCCTCCATTTAGGGCTCCTCTTCTACCTACCTGCCCATGTGCAGCATTGTGTGTGAGCATTGTCTCTTGGGGCTGCCCTGCATTCCAGCAGAACGATAGCATCACCTCCAAAACCCTGCAAAGCCCCCACTGTTTGTATTAATATGCCGAGATCTTATCACCGCTAACTGACAACATCTGGGCAGAGGCCCCCGGAAGGGTCTCTGTTCTTTTCCCTTCCCTCTCTCTTTCTCTTCCAGCAAGGAATTTTGAAGCAGCCTCCCTTCCTCCCCTTGGCATCTGAATGAGCCGCGAAGGAAGCAGAAGACTACTTCAAGCCGAGCAAAGGAAAAGCACATCAGCCATGTGTTGCCTGCCAAGGGGCAGGGGGATTTTTGTTCTATTCTCCAGGATGCATATTTCTTCTGTCATACAGAATGAAGGGATCTTCTTTTAAGGCCAAGGGAAAGCAACCTGATGCTCCTCAGATATTGTACCTTCAAACTGTCTTGATTTGGCAGGGACAATCCTGATTAATCCACTTTTTCAGCTGCATTTAAAATGCCTCACGTTTCTCTCTCCTCCTTCCATTTCCTCCCTTTCTCTTCAGCTTACTTCCACTGCAGCAAAATGAATTCAAAATGGACTGAGGCCATTTCTGCACTACACTGTTATAGTGCTGTTATTCCACTTTCAACATCTAGTGGAATTCTGGACTTTGTAATTTACTGAGGCCGAAGAGCTCCCTGGCTGAGAATTCTAAGTGCCCCTCCCTCAACTGCAAACCCAATAATAATAATAATAATAATAATAATAATAATAATAATAATAGCAGCACTATAACAGTGTAGTGCAGAAATGCCCTCAGTTGACTCATCTGGAGAGAGAGAAAAGAAGATGGGGTGCTTAGGCAAAACCAAACTGCTGCAGCCACTCTCAGCTGACTTGTCCTTACTCATTAATAATTTCTGCCATCTTGATCACAATCTTTTATTGCTTGGCCATACCTGTCCTAGTTTTAATCATATTAAATGTTGAATGGTGTATTTTGGACTTTGGTTCAATGAAGTCCCAGTGAACATGGCAATGAAAGGTAAGGGATTATGGGAGTTAGAGTCACAGCCCCGATTATGCAAGTCCTAAGCAGTGCTGTTAAAAACATGATGTCCTTCATTCATAGGCCCTCCATACGTCATTGCTGACAAAACAATAAAGTCCAAGAGATTTAGAGGGACACACCTTCCCCAGTCCTGTGCAGACAGTAGAAAATCACAGAGTATAAGACTGTAAACAGCACAGGGACAAGTAGTTGCCAGGATGGCCTCACATGAAAGTAGACAGGATTCTTGTACCTTCAATGGTTATCTGAGACCATTTCTGCACTAAACTGTTATAGTGCTATTATTCTACTTTCAACTTTCTGTGGAATCCTGGGGTTTGCAGTTTAGAGAGGGGCCAGAGGCCTCTGCCCTCTCCCTAAACTGCAAACCCCAGGATTCCCTAGGGTGTTGAAAGTGGAATAATAGCACTACAAAATTGTAGTGCAGAAATGGCCTGAGAAAGACAAGGGTATAGCTACAGGAGGACAAAATAAAGATATTGCTCAGCAAATAAGAATCTTGTTATGTATGAAACATTCCTTCATTCTCCAGGTTTCTAGCACTGCATTAGCTTAAGACTCCAGCTGAGCACTTAGAAACTGAGTTCAGAAGTCTAAAGAAAGAGGACAGGCAAGTTTACCAAGGAAATATGATACAGAAGTTCTAGGTGTGAATGGTTTTCAGTTATCTCACTCTCTGCAAGGTTAGACTTATGGGGACTGAAGGGAAAATTTTGGACAGACAGAATAGTTTCAGAAAGATTCCATAAACTAACCAAAAAGGTAGGTCCACACTGCCTTGAAAGAACATTATCTCCCTGTATGAACCTGCCAGAATCTAAAGATCTGGAGGTGAAGGTTTTTCTCAGTCTCCCACCCCTATCATGGCCTTGTTTGGTGAGGACAGGGGAGAGAGAAAGAGCCTTCTTGGTGGCTGCTTCTAGCCTTTGCAAGTCACTTCCAAGGAAGGCTAGCCTGGCCCCTTCTTTGCTTTCCTTTTGCTGGTGATTTTGCAGGCAATGGCCTTTTTGTTTTGTTTTTAATGTGCTTGCAGGCAGCCTCTTGTAAGGGCATTGCTTTATTTTTAACCTTTGTTTGCCTCTCTTCTGCTCCACTACTAAAGGTGCCTGGCCACCCTTGCAGGTAAGCTGCTCTATTGAGAATGATTTAAGGGCAGGTGGAAAGAACTGGCTTTTAAACTCATGACCTCTCAACTATCTCCTTTATTTTTTAAGAGGAATTATTCAGCTCTTCTTTTATGAACAAGAGCAAACAGGTAAACAAAGAACAGTAGCTAACGCTGTCTCCTCAACGTGGCTATGGGTCTCCAAGCTCACTTTCTCCACATTATCTTTTCTGGACTTGGGAAGAGAAGAGGAAGAGCCTTAGAGCAGTGATTTCTAACCTATTCTTTACTGGGAGCCCTCTGTAAATATAATTTGTTGCTGGGGACCCCCAAGACTTAATATTTCAGTATTTAAACTTGGATTGATTGATTGATTGATTGATTGATTGATTGATTGATGGTTTCTGAGGACTAGGATTCAAATCCCCACCCAGACACTAGGTGACCTTGGCAAGTCACATTCCCTCAGCCTCAGAGAAAGGTAAAGGCAACCCCTCTCTGAACAAATTTTGCAAAATAAAGAAAAGAAAAAAAAGTGGTAAGTTCACCTTAGGGTTGCTGCAAGTCAGATGTGACAACAGCAAAATGGCGCTGACTGAGGAAGGTTCTTTCTAGTGTCTCTCCCCTTTGAAAATTGATTTATGGTGGCCCTAAGGTGAATCCATCACAGGGATTTTCTTGGCAAGATTTGTGGTCTTTGCCTTTCTCTGAAACTGAGAGAATGTGACCTGCCTGAGGTCACCCAGTGGGTTTTCATGGCTGAGTAGGGATTCAGACCCTGTTCTCTAGAGTCATTGGCCCTTTTCGCATGGCATTTTCCATGTGAAAGGGCACCTGGAGCGTTGCGCGATTGTGAGGAGCGATCTGCACGACGCACTCACAATCACATGATGCTCCAGGGCCGGCAGGTGCCAATTGTGCACCTTTTCATTTTCGGCTAGAAGCCAAAAATAGTGCGTGATCGTGCATTGCTCCCGGGCCCTGCGCGCACTTACCTGGTGTGCGGAGCCTCCGGAGCCACGCCAGTTGCGCTTCCTGCCCCAGCGCAGCCTAGGAACCTCCCGGGCTGTACTGTGGAAGGAAGAAACGGGACTCTCGCGTAAGCAGGCAGCTCGTGCAGAGCCAAAGGACCCCAGACACTAGAGCCTCTCGCCAGAGGCTGCTCACGCGATCCCCGCACCCCCGCACTGGAAGAAGGTAAGGTGCGGAAAGGGCCATAGTTTGGGTGCGTGCACATGCCTGCTGCCATGTCTCTTTTGGCAAGGATGTGTTACTGTTCCTTTGGCATCCATACACACCGTGCTGCCACGTCCCTATTGCTGCTGCTGTTAGTGTCCAGCAGTAGGGCTTTGCAGACCCTGTGTGGGGTCTCCAGATCCCAGGTTAAGACCTACTGCATTAGAGGGTATATCTACACAACACAGTTACCACATTTTTATATCACCTTAATTTTCATGGCTGTATCCTATGGGATTCCAGGATTTGTAGTTTTGTGATAGGCTTTGATTTCTCTGCCAGATTGCTCCAGTGTAGTATTTAAAGGGAATGTACAGGAAAGTGTTCTGCAGAGTATTCCAGAATTCCATAGGACACAGCCATGACAATTAAAGTGGTATCAGACTGTTATAACTCTACAATGGGGGTACACCCTGAAGTATATAAAAAGAAAAGAGGCAGAATGTTAATGGGCGATGTTAGCACACAACATGAGCATAGCTAAGCTAGCAAACAGTAGGCACCAGTGGAAGGAAGAAAAAGACAGTGGATGCAAAGGCCATAAAGGAAGAAGGCATGGAAGAAAGAGGCTGCAGAGATCCAGTGGATTTCATCTACCTGCTTTTATCACTGCTGCTATACAGCCCTGAAAAAAGAGTGGCCGCTTGCACTATGTAGGATTCCAGCCAATGTATTCAACCTGATTGTCTGAATAATTCTCCATTGGCCATGTTGGCTAAAACATGTGAAGAGCTGTAGTCGAAAAAAATAAAATTTCTAAGCTCCGTCTGGATGAGAATTCCTACTCCCAGCCAAAATATGCTATTGGGGATGCTAGATGTTGTAGTCCAGCCCATCTGGAGGGTGCTGGGTTGGAGGAGACTAGAACAGAGGACACTACCAACCTATCCCTGGAATGTGCTGAGCTGTGGGGAAGATTTCCTGCTTGCCCACTTTCAGCCCGGTTCTCTCTCCATTGAGTAGCAGTTCTGTCAATGATCAGACAAGGCCCAGGATCAGTGTAGAAACAGCTAGCCCGATGGGGAGCTGCTCCGGTTCCCATCCAAATCCCTTAAATGCTTTGGCTGGCAGGAGCCGATAAGAGCTGAGCTGCTACTGAGACAGTTTTAAATCTGCCTAGTTGCTTCCCTTTCCATCTCTCTTTTCCCACTTCAGCATACCCAGTAGTTAAGGGTCAAATTTAAATGTGCATACATTAAAAATGAATTAACATATCCAAATGTAGCAGCCAGGACTCAAGAGGGTAGTTTTTGTCTTTCTTTCTTTGCAGTGTTGCTGCTGGTGGTCTTCGGGTCATTTCTGACCTCATCAAGGGGACCCCCTGCCTCCCCCTCTGTTGTCAAACCAGATTCAAGAGATGCATTGGGCTCTCATAATGAACTGTTGGGAGGGTCCATGGTGAAGACTGGTAAAGAGGGTCTAGATCCCTGCAAAAGCTTGGAAAAAGTTATTTTTTGGAGCAAAACTCCCAGAAACTATTTATAGGTAGTTCGACAAGCTGAGTGGGGGGAGGGGGGCCTCTGGTAACTAGTCCAAAAAAAGTAAACCTTTTCAAGTTGATTTCCAGTAAAACTAGTTGCTCATTTGTTGCAAATTTTTTTTTAAAAAGGTTGCATGACCCCCTGTCAGGGATGTTTGAGATGTGGATTGCTGAACTGTTGAGGAGCTGGATTAGATGAGGCTTGGAGTATCTAGCAACACTACAATTCTGTAAGAGTTTCATGATGGTTATGTGCGGATGTCAGTGTGGTAAACTGGATGTATCTTTTGTTTTGTGTGCTTTCAAGTTATTTTGGACATATAGTTGTCCTAAGGCAAACCTATCACAAGTGTTTTCTTGGCAAGATTTGTTCAGAGGGGGTTGCCTTTGCTTTCTTATCTGCTGGGAGTGCTTTGAGGGTGTTCCTGCATGGCGGGGGGTTGGACTGGATGACCCCTGTGGTCTCTTCCAACTCTACATTTCTATGATTCTATCATTCTTCTGAGGATGACAGAATGTGACTTGCCCAAGAAGCCTTTAACAATGCAGTGTGGTTTCCCCTCTGGTGTGGTTTAGTCCCATTGGTTATGACTATCATTTGTTTTATACAGGAAGCCCCTGCCTTTTGATGCCCTGTTATCTGATGACTTGCTCTTTTGAAGCTTTTAAATTAAGGACAAGTTCCATCATTTGAATGGGAGTCTGCTCTTTCACCAGTTCTCCTTGCTTACAGAGGATTGCTTGAGACTGCTCAGATACATGTGCTGCTTGCAAAACAAGCTGAGGGGCGGGAGGCACTAAGCTGGACTGAGAGACTTTGCAAGCAGCACACACGTGCTTGGTCCTAAGTGAGCTTCAATAAGTCCTTCATGCTCTCTACAGTATAGTACATGGGTACTGCTTTTCAACCAATTCCATTTTCTGAAAGCGCTCCAGTCCCTAACCTGTCAGATAAGTGGGGGAAACCTGTATTTGTGTCTCCGTGTTGCATATCCTCCAGTATTTCACAGATGAAAACCAGGGCAGTGTGCTAAAGATGGCAAAAGTTATTAATGAGAAAATGTGCTAAAGATGACAAATTTTATTAATGAGGAAGTACACACAAGCGAGGAGAGACTACAGCAGTTTGCTTTTGCCTGAACCTACTGGAAAGGACAAGATTCCATCCCCTCTTCTTCCCTCCCTCTCTGCTAAATTACCTGATTGTAAAGGGGCTCACAATTTCCCCTTTGAAAACTGACTTATGGTGGCCCTAAGGCAAACCTATCACAGGGATTTTCCTGGCAAAATTTGTTGCCTTTGCCTTTCTCTAAGGCTGAGAGAATGTGACTTGCTGAGGTCACCCAGTGGGTTTCCTTGGCTGAGTGGGGATTCAGACCCTGCAGACAGCCATCATTTGGCCTATGGAATCAGGTGAGGGAGTTGAATGAAGGAACGTCCATTCGGAGATGGGCAGAGTTTCCAAACTGGAGATAGGCTGGCTGAAATCCTGTATCAACTACCTAGCTACCTAGGTATACTTAGCTAAGTAACTTCTCCTGGCCTGACCCCCTCAAGGCCTGAAGCAAACATCATTCAATTGTGCTTCACTCACTGGCAGAACGGACCTCCTTCACTCTATGCATCTGATGTGATCCTGGCAATAGGGCCGAAATTGTCCAAACATCCATAACTGTTTTGTATTCACAATCACTGCATAGTCCATTTTGACATTATTGCCACAATCTTAACTCCACCACCCAACTAACTTTATCGGGCATCAGCTGCAGTGGGAAACAAAGGTTCAGTCTACCAGTAGTCGTAGCACAGTTGAAGGACATTTCTGTCAGATTTGGTGGTGATGGGGAGTTGGACCAGGAGATGTTAAGTAACTTAAGTTTCTTGGACTTTTCAAGAAGACGAGAATGAAACATGAAAGCTATGCATTTCCAATGTGCTTTTGGATGTTAGAAAGAAGAATCAGCATTTCTCCTATACTACCCCAAATATAATGGTTGGAATCCTGTTTGTGACACATGTATGTTAACTCAGGGTTAAATGTGCATTTAGTTTTCAGTGTTGTGCAAGAAGGTATCCATTGCATCATTGTACAATGTCTGATTGATATGCGTACTGAGGCAGCTTTCAAGTCTTTCAAATTGCTGCCAGTATTTATTAGCCTGGGTGAAAAAGGAGGTAGGAAACGCAGCTGTCCTGGCCACAGTTGTGCAGCCAGAGGGAAAACAGCTGAGGTCATTCCTAGTTTTCTAGGAAGTTGAAGAGATCTGGAAGGGCAACCTCAGTTCTTGTCCCTTGGCTGCAAAACTGAAACTGGTTTTCTGTGGCTAAGTGTTGCCTGGCTGTTTCCCCTTCTCCCCCAGCCAATAAACATCCATGGCAGCACTAACCCTCATCCTTGAAAATTGCATTCTGGGGTTGCAGCAGCACTGTACTGGGGTATAGAACACTCTGCCCCATATATCATGATGATACAGATAAAGGTGCAGGGTGCAGCTGGAAACAGTAAACTGCTCACACAATTCCAGCCTTTTATATTCTGAACTACAAGACAGCCTTCCTCTCTCAATTTGTTTCCTGCAAAGAGTGCTGTACAGGTATGTGTGTGTGCACATGTGCACGTGCACCACTGCTTCCAGAAGCAGCTGGTTTGGAACAATACCTGGGCACCTTACCTATGGACATGGAGAAAGCTAGAAAGGTGGCTGGTAAAGTGTTACATACTGAGAAAGACAGGCATTTGATTCTCAATAGCCACCTTTCCAGTCTGTGGAACTTTTCTTTGGTCCCTCATTGTTAATCTTTGATACCAGGCCTGATTGTATGCCACCCTGGATAGTTTGCTATCCTCACTCCAAAAGAAGCCCCCCTGGTAGGCACAGAAAATGCTGCTTTATCCCCCTACTTTCTTCCCCAAAATAAAATCAAAGCATGTAGACTGAATTTTGGCTGAATCCCTGTGTCTTCCTTTGACAACTATTTCTTCTTTCTGTGATTTTCAGTCACATAGCGACGTGGGGCTGGGGGGGCGATTCAACTGGGGCGGCAATGTTTTGGTGGCATCCTGGCCTGTAGCCATGCCTCGCCACCCCCTGGCCATGCCCCCATGTGCCATGGCCACACACCCACACACCACAGCCAGGCCCCCAGCACAGTGGCCACCCTCCTCGCACCGCAGCCCTGTCCCCCCACCCCCCCTGCATACACTTCAAGCTGCGCCACTGGTGGTTTTCCTCCTCTGTTTAAATGTAGACTGTAGATCTTTGGAGACTGGGACCTGTCTCCTTTCCCTGTCTATTTGCTTATGTTTCCCTGCACATAGATGGCACTATATAAATTTCGAACAGCAGTAATTGTAATGACCTGATGCTCCATTGATCTCCTCTTCCCAGGGAGCTGAACATTGTTGTTTTAGTTCTCAACTCTTGCTTTTTGAATATCTTTTCACACATCTCCCATTTCTTTTTTCTGCTGTGCCGAGGACCACTTGGTTAGATCCCACTACACTGTACAGGGTACCTGTCATCATCCACCTTACAGAGCATGGAGATGAGGATCTGGTATATTTTTTTCCCCCACGTGGAGGCTTTTTCCAAATGTGCTCTTGAATCTCAAGACAAGAAGACATCTTTTTCCTATCCAAGGAAGGGTGGAGGGACACCTCTCTTCCACTCTGATGCAGGCAGGCAGGCAGGCAGGCAGGCAGGCAGACAGAGTGTTCAACTTCTTTCCCTCCCCCAGCTTTCCCACCAGTCCCGGGTTCCTTTTTGGTCCTGGAAGAATTGGGAGAGACACAGGCAAATTAGAGGCAGTTCAGAGCCAAGCAACAAATGATCTAAGGCCTGAGGGAGCAAGTTAATAAGGAAGATTAAAGGAGCTGAATTATTCATAGTCTGGCTGAATGAAACCTCTAAGCTGGAGGAAGGGGTTTGATGGAAGGAGGGCAGGCGTGAAGGGTGATCGCCCACAAGAAGAGGTTTTTATAAGAGGCGGAACCAGCCGATAGCCTTTTGGTGCCTTCGGCAAAATGTGAAAACCCACTGGCAGCTGTAGACTCCCTTCTGGTGGCCAGTTCCCACAACTCCGGTATTCTGTGACTGAACAGATGATGTTTGTACTAAGGCCATTTCCTCATGGTGTCACTAAAAGGCAATACTTGTGGGATGTAGTCATTTCAGGGGCCACAATTCCTCGCGACATAGGCCCTTTCCACATGAGAAGAGGAATCCACGTAGTGACGGTTCCGGGCGGTTTGAACCGAGTTTTTTGTATCCGCGCTAATGCGCACTCTCTATTCATACGTCTTATGTTTGATCCGGCTTAGCGCGGTTTCAGAGATCCACACGTTGCCGTCCTGACCACCCCCGCTATTAACATAACCCCGCCCACTATGGCTGTGATAGGCTGTCCACGCCCACGGCCCACCCCCGTTCATCTCAGGGGCGAATCAGCGCGTATCTGCGCTTCCAAACAAGTGAGCAAGAATGTGATTGCGCGGATCAGGGGGAAAAGAAACACTTTTTTTCCGGTTTTTAAAAAGCACGTGCAAGCACAGTTGGAGACGTTTCTAAACGGATTGACGTGTGGAACTTGGAAATTAAAGACGACTCAGCGCGCTTTAAGGTATGGAAGACCTCCGTCAGAAATCGCGCTACAGTGCGCTAAAGCGTTTTATTACCCGCGTGTGGAAAGGGCCATTGTCACCATCCTGTAGCTGGCCCTTCCGCAAGCATCGCAAGAATGCCATATTTCAACTCCAGAAAAATTTCCTAGAGTTGAAATACGGCATTCTGGCAATGCTTGTAGATGGGCTAGCTACTGGATGGTGATGACATTGTGTGGAATGGTGGCCCCTGAAACAACTACAACCTGCAGGTATTGCATTTTAGCGACACTGTGTGGAAATGGCCTAAGTCAGACCGCTGACTGTACCATTCAAAGGTCTGCCTGAGCTCTAATATTTTTGAAGGAGGCATTTCTTTTGGTTCCACCCCCGCCTTACAGAACCATTTAGTGGGATGATGAGAGAAGACCTTCTGTAATAGGGGCGTATCTCTACTACAGAATTATAGCATTTTGATTCCACTTTAACTGTCATGACCTCATCCTATGGAATCCCAGAATTTGTAGTCTGGTGAAAGGGTTAGGATTCCATGCTAGAGATTGCTAGTGCTTTAAGGTGTAAAGTAGACAGTCCTAAGTCCTTCCTCAAGCTACAAATTCCAAATGCCACAGGATGGACTTAGGGCAGTTAAGGTGAGATCAAACTCATATAATTGTACAGTGTGGATACCTCTCAGGTCTGCTTCTAGAGCCTCTTCCTACAAAGGCTTGGCTGGTTCCCCTTTTGCTGTCATTTTGGCAGCAACCAGCAGATAAAGGCTTTTAAAAAAATGTTCCAGTAGGCTTTGGGGAATAGATGGTTTTACAAGAATAGAGCCTTTGTTAGTGTGCTGTGCTGCTCTTATTCTTTGGTTTTAAATCAATGTTTTATGTGGTTTTCATTCTAAAGACATCTTAGTACTATTTTAAGCATAGCCTTTTGTATGTTTCTGTCTACATGTGTTTTCACTTGTATGTTTTTTTTTTAAAGTCTGTATGCCACCTTGTGTCCCAGTTTTGGGGAAAAAGCAAGGTACACATGAAATAATAGACTAGACAGAATAGACTGGTTTCATGTAAGCAACGTAATCTGACTGGAAGTAGCTCTTCAGGATCCTTTAGAACAGTCAAAGGTGTCTCTACAGGCTTGCAACCTGAATGTTGCAAGGAGGGAAATATATCACTTTCTCTTTTTCCCACATTTTAATTGTGTGGTGGTGGTCCTCCTGAAAGAATCAAGGTCTTTCCTTCCTGAATGTGCAATTTAGGAAGTTTGGTAAATTCTTCAAAAAAAATAAAAATAAAAATACTCAAGTAATTTTTTTTTTCTTATTTGCAAAACCAAATTCAATAGTTACAACTCTTCACAAGATGGGGAAGATTGTGTTGTCTGAATGTCAACACAGGTGTGACATGGTGAGGAGCCTCTCAGGAAGAAAAGAGGTGGTAACCCTGATAGAACACCAACTTAGTTGAATACTCAAGGATTGAAACCAAGACATTTTACCTGCTGAGAATTCCACACCCACAGCTTGGAAGGATGATTGTATCAGTGCTGCTTTCTTTCATGTTTATCTGTTCAGACTTCAGCTGCTTTCTGTCAGAGTGAAGGAGAGATTTCAAATGTTGGAAAGTTCCCATCCATCTCTGGGCTGGCAGCTGAGCTTGAAACCATTTGCATGCAAAGTCAATTTATAATCAATCTTTTAATTCCATTGACAATTAATCAATTATCAATCAGTCAGTTAATCAATAATACTATTTCCCATAATAAATGCCATGCTAGGAGAAAGGTGTGATACACATTCAAAAAATAAAGTAAAATAAAATAATACTATTGAGCCTTGGCCCAGGAGGATAGTAACAATCCTGGGAGTGATCAAGACAGGAGTACATTGAGCTCTCCATATCTGCCTGGGTTCCGTTCAAGGCCCTCCATGAATGGGAAAAATTGTGAATGCTCACATCCTGTAATATTAAATGGTGGTGACGTTACTGTGGACACTTCAGCTCACCTGCACACACATTACTGCCATTTTAAGTATAGGACATAACACTCCAAGTTCACTTAAATGTGAAGATCTGGAGGTCACCTATGTGAAAGGTCCAGTGTACTAAGACAGCAGATATTCTGATGCCCTCAGCATCTTCTTTGGTCAGATCTAATCTGGAATACTGTGTTGTCCAGTTCTGGGCAACTCATTTCAAGAAGTATATTGACAAGCTAGAACATGTCCAGAGGAGGGTGACCAAAATGGTGGAGGGTCTGGAAGCCATGTCCTATTTGGAGCTTCTTAGGGAGCTGGGTATGTTTAGTCTGCAGAAGAGAAGGATAAGAGAGGACATGATAGCCACGTTTAGATATCTGAAAGTATGTCATATTAAAGAGGGAATGAGCTTGTTTTCCACTGCTCCAGAGACTAGGAGAAGGAGCAATGGATTCAAACTACAGGAAAAGAGATTCCATCTAAACCTCAGGAAGAACTTCCTGATGGTTAGAACTGTCTGGCAGTGGAATATGCTGCCTGGGTGTGTGGTGGAGTCTTCTTCCTTGGAGGTTTTTAAGCAGAGGCTGGATGGTCATCTTTTGGGGGTGTTTTGATGGTAGTTCTGTCATGGCAGGGCATTGGACTAGACAGCCCCTGGGGTCTCTTCCATCTCTATGATTCTATATATTGGATGAGGGGCTCACCCCTTTCTACTTAATGGGAAGGCCTGTTATCTTTCTGGCTAGCATCCTGTTAGTGACTTTTTAATATACATAAGTGCAGCCTATGTGCTGTTAAGTTTCTTTTTGAGTGGGGTGCAGAGGTCTAGTCTCTTGCTCTGGCATTCTGTATCCAAATCTTCCACACCTGCCATGTCATGTCTATCCCAAGCCCTGAGATTTCAGGGCCAAAACCAGAGACCTTGGGACGATCACTTGTGATGTCAGAGGGAGTGGGCCCTGATGACATTACAAGGGGCAGCCCCCAGGGATGTCATAAAATGTGATACCTTAAGCATCCACCACAGTTGCATGGAATACACCCTTCAAATTAACTTAAAAAAATAGCCAAAATCCTGTAGGGGAGTTACATTTCTGTAAGTAGGCTTACGTCTGCAGGAATTAGAATTGGGTAGTTCCATAATGTCCATGTCCACTAGAGGACTGCTGTTACATAACTACAGAAAGGACCTGACAAAGGGACTGATGCTCATTGGTATGACGACCCGTTGTGTGTGTGTGTAGGTAGCAAAGCCACCCTATGAACAGAGAGGGATTTATTTTGATTGGTTCACTGACTATAGAACCCAGTTTAGCCAGAGGGAGGGGCTAGGTGCGAGAGTCAGCCGAACAGAAAAATAACAGAAGCAGGGTTTGAAAGAGAGTTCCATCTGTGAGTTTGAAAGGGGAAAGAGTTCCTTCACAGAAAAAGACAGTAAGAGAGCTGGGGAAGTGTTTGCCTGTTAAGAGCTAAAAGTGCTTTGCTGTTTGATAACATTTAATTGTCAAATACCTTTTTCTTGTCAGTTTGTTTAATAAAGATTTTATTATTATTATTTTTTTTAAAAAAGCAGTCTCCGTACGGTGTCTCTTTAATCTGAGCTCAGTTACACACTCTACCACCAGTGGCACATTTATTGGAATAAACCTGAAAAAGCTTTGCCCTATATCTGCAAGGGTTGTGGGTTTAGGGAAAGCAGAAGGGAGATATAAGTGTGGAGAGGGAGCCAGGGGTGATAAACATATAAAAGAGTGCTGCTTCTCCAGAGAGGGAGATTAAAAGAAGACCTGATCTGTCATAGCTCCTGGCTGGCCTAGATCTCCACATTTTGACAATTGGAACTGATGCAATATGGTCTCTGATGTGGAATGCTCTCCTAGTGAGATACAGTCCCCGATGCATGACAGGATGCCAATGACAATGTGCATTGGGCTCTACCAATGTGCATTGAGTGCTCCAACCACTGTCCTGTAATGCATCTTCACAATTTAGTAATACAGCTTTGTAATGCCTCTGTTGTGCAGTTAAGCATATGTAAAGTACATAGAGTATGAGATAGAATTCTGACCATTAAGCTAAACAAAGGAGGAAAAAACACACACACATCCAAGTTTTCAAGGCAGTGCCCTCACCCTGAGATTCTTCTCCCTTAGTCTGAGGACTAGAGAAGAGGGCCCAGGCTGAGAGACTCAGGGCCAGGGCCAGAGATTTGACAAACTTAATACACTTGGCAGAGAGAAAGGGGATGATTCAGACCGTGAAGAACTTCCTGCTATGAGTTCTTGGGGGAAGGAAAAGAGGGGTGGGCTCCATTTGGAAGGCTGAGAGAGCACTTTCATTCCCCCACCTCCGAGCTGAGACTAGCTGCTTCTCTATGGTCTGAATCACCTCCTACACTACTTCTTTCACCATAAGTGTCAGCATCAAGGGCCCTTCCAGATGCTTGACAGCTGCTGGGTGGTGAGTGTGTGGAACTGCACATGTGAAGCAATGCACACATTTAGGATGCCAGCCTTTCTATGGCCATTTCCGCCCTACGCTGTTATACTGCTATTATTCCACTTCCTACATCCTATGGGATCCTGGGGTTTGCAGTTTAGGGAGGGGCATTTAGAATTGTCAGCCAGGGAGCTTTTTGGCCTCAGCAAGCTACAAACCCTCCACAGGATGCTAAAAGTGGAATAACAGCACTATAACAGTGCAGTGTGGAAATGGCCTATGAGAGAGCTATGGGAGGTTGTCTCATTCTATTCACCATTCAAGTAGAGTAAAACGAAAAAATTAAAATACAGCAATGTTAAGAGAGAGAGCTTTTAAAATCCATAAGGCACTTCAAAGTTGTTTTGTATGAATGTTGCAACACCAGCAGCACCAGGTAAGGTTCGGAAAGGGCCTTTCTTTCTGTAGACAAGCAAAGACATTTTTATTACGGTAGGTGTTCAATATGTGATTTTGGCCTGGCTGATGGAAATGCTGGCTCTCCTTAATTGTATGTTGGTGTTTTAATTATGTATTTTAACTTTTTTAAAAAAGAAAATATCTGATTGCTTAATTTAATTTTTCTATTTCTTGATTTTTAACTTTCTAAAAAAAAATTACTGTAAGCCATTTTGAGTCCTTACCAGGAAAAAAACCAGGATGCAAATAAAGATGATGATGATGATGATGATATATGGCCAGAAAGTTGGCAGAGGGCACCTTGGAGGGCTGTGGGCCTTAGTAAGTGCCCATTGATGCCAGTCCCTGACTTTTTGCAATATTTCAATATACAAATTGCACCCACAAGTAGTACAGCAGTGGCAGCGGCAGCGGCAGCTGCTGTTGATTTGTTTTTCCAGGGAAAAGCCACTGCAGTAGGACTCAGCAATGCTGCCCTTGTGTCTGGGACATGGAACAGGGATTCCTTCCTATGCTTTTGCTAGATGGACTTTGTTCTTCCAACACACTAAGCACGCATGTCTTTTGCAAGAGAGGAGAAGTGATTGGTAATGTACTTGCCAATGGAAGTGCGCGCGTGTGTGTGTGTGTGTGTGTGGTGTGCAAGAGGGAGGGAGAAGGCGGACGTGCCGAGGTACTTGGTGTGCGGGGACACCCCCTGATCCCATCCACAGCCTCTCTGCTTCCTGTATGGAGGCCCTGGGCCCTGGATGAAAGCAAGCCTGGCAGATGTTCTTAGCTTGTTTTTCATCTCATTAGTGGTTTCCCCCATTTTTTCCCCTCTGATAATGAAATAAATTATTAATTGTTCTGAACAGATGAGAATCCCAGAGACGGGTCTTTTTCCAGCCGCAGGTTAACAGAGAGGAGAAGAGAGGACGTGGGAGAGCTACCATAGAGTATGGATCTGGGACAAGGGATGGGGAAGAACATTTGGGGTTTGGGAGAGTAAAGAGAAGCCACTGAATACCCTAAAGGCACCAGATCCTGTCTCATCTTGGAAGCTAAGCAGAACCAGTTCTGGTTATTGTCTGGATGGGGCTGTGTGGTACTGTTTTAATGTTTGCATGTAGTCCCCTACCTGATCTTGGAAGCTAAACAGGGTCAGGACTGGTTAGTATGGGAGAGCCCCAATGAATACCAGATACTGTAGGCTATAGTTCTGAGAAAGTAACTGACAAAAACACCTCTGAGTATTCTCTGCCTAAGAAAACCCTATGAAATTGATGATGTCACACCATAAATCAACAGGCAACTTGAAGGCACATGTGTACTCTCTCTCTCTCTCACACACACACACACATACACACACACACACACAGAAAGAGACGGTTGGTGCCTGGAAGAAGCAAGTTGGGTTCTCTTTTCTTTTTCTAATGTAACTGGAAAGAAGATTTAATTATGCTGGAATAGAAGCAGCAAGAGAAGAAACAGGGAAGCAGGGAGAACACTGTCCTGGTGAACCTGTGGGATCCTGTTGGTGTTTTGTGCACACGGCAGATTTCTTATGCAAGAGGTTGAACTTTTTTGACCACTGGATACAGTCCGTTCACAGTTGTGCAAACAGGGTTCCACAAATGTAATGTTTGCATGTAGGGTTATGAATTTTTGGATACTGCGTAACTATACCTCTGTGTGCAGGAGGGCAGGAGCCATTTTTCTACCTTGCACCGACCTGCCGGGTAACATAGTGAATTTCAGTGTACCTAAAGTCACATGATTTTACTTCTAGATGCCATTTTGGCTGATCTTCAATTGCCTTTTTAGATTTATTTGTGTTTCAGGGAGGTTTTTTTTGTTGGGGGGGCTTGGAGAGTCAGGTGATACAAACTGCTGTGGTTAAGGCAAATTTCGGGCAGTTTATGGGGGCAAAAATGAATAGCTAAATAAATAGCCTGAAAATCTTCTGAATTGTGGGGCTTCAGAAGCCCCAGGGCCTCATGGGGCCCATAGGCTGCCCTTTGCCCACTCCTGATCCATGATCTTAATCCACTGATCTTAATTCACTGGAACTGTAGAAATAGCCATTGTACAACCCTTGCTACACAATGGGATAATAAGCAGGTACATAGAATCATAGAGCTGGAAGAGACCACAAGAGCCACCGAGTCCAGCTGCCTGCCATGCAGGAATATACCATCAAAGCATTCCTGACAAGTGGCCATCCAACCTCTGTTTAAAAATGTCCAGAGAAGGAGACTCCATCACACTCCCAGACAGCATATTCCACTGTCCAACTGCACTTACCATCAGGAAGTTCTTCCTAATGTTTAGATGGAATCTCTTTTCCTGAAGTTTAAAGCCATTGCTCCATGTCCTAGTCTCTGGAACAGTACAAAACAGGCTTGCTCCATCCTCCATATGACATCCTTTCAAATATTTAAATATGGCTATCATATCGCCCTTTAACCTTCTCTTCTCCAGGCTAGTCATACTCAGCTCCCTAAGCCACTCCTCATAGGGTTTGTATTCCAGGCCGTTTACCATTTTAGTTGCCCTCCTCTGGACACGCTCCACGTTATGCAACTGGCTGCATAGTGCTGGCATTCAGCAGAGGGATGGCGTAGCACAGCCACCATTTCACAATATGAATGTAGATTTAGACAGCATGAGCATCATGTAGGACCTCACCTATTAACTCATGGAGGGGAGCCTTTGAAATTAAGTCTGGGACAAAAGCAAAGTCTATATAACATGCATGAAAAACACTTACAGGAAACAAGGACTCGAGTTTCAAGCCCATTGCTTGACTACATTTCTTTTGCGCGTGCACACACACAAAATGGAAGATGTGATTCCCAGATGCTCCAGAGAGCAAGAGTGGGTCTGAAGTGTCTGCAGAGTTGGGTTGCAATAAGCATCAGATTCCCCATCCCTAAATCAGTTTAAACTACCACATCAAATCAAATCCAGAAATCCTCAAATACCAAAATACATGTGACCCAAATCTAGGAAATGTTACTTTGGGGGATTACAGATCCTACAATCTCATACCCTCCAACTGTCCTGATTTTGCAGGGACAGTCCCTCTGTCATTCCACTTTTTCAGATCCTTTGGAAAAAGCAGTTTGGACACAATTCAGGAATGGGAGAGAAGAGGCAGAATCTTGCCCTTCCCAGTAGACTCAGGCAAAAGCAACTGCTACGTCCTCTCCTTCTTTTATTCATTTCTATCCCACCTTTTCCCCAATGATGGGACTTAAGGCAGGTTACAATATGCTGAAAACAGTACTGATTAAAAACCACAAAGAAGCATCAATAAAAAGTATAAACATATAAATTACTTAAAGACAAACTGTTTCCGTTAAGATTCATTAAAAGACTGCATACAAACCACAAAACAGCACTGCACACCATTAAAAGCTCATCCCAGTTAGTTTCTAAAAACTTGATGTCACAAGAATGTTTTGGCTTGTCGGCAGAAGCTGAGCAAGGAGGGGAACTATAGCTCTCAGAACTACAGCTCCCAAAATCTCCCTTGCCATCATGGCCAATGGCTTGGCATGGCATGGCAAGTTCTGTATGGCAAACAGTCATAACTGAAGTAGCCTCAGGATCTGCAAGACAAATCAAGCGGTTGCAGTTTATTCAATGCTCCTGCCAAAAGCATTCAACCTTTTCCCCCACAGTTCATTTTAATATATAGGATTTATTTTTTTATTTAGCTACTTACAGCAACGTTTCCTTAGTGCTCTCTGATTAAAGCAAAAAAAGAAAAAGAAAAAGAAAAACTATCCCAGGGCAGTTTACAATAAGTCATGAAAATGCAATGAAAGCGATCGATGAAACAATAATTAGCAGCCATGCTTCCAAAACAAAAAATCCCATGGTATTTTGTTTTTTTTTTAAAAAAAAAATACATCTGAGATTGAATGCCTGGGTGTACAGCAATAAAAAAAAAAAGACAGAATCCTATGGGTACCTTATGCCCACATAAGTTCCCTCATGGAAGCTGTTGGACATTTTTCTCTGAAGGAGCATGTCCACATTCAGTTCCAGGTTGCAGAAGCAGAGTTAGTATGTGGTGCCATTGTGCATAGGCGTGCATTGCTCATGGGTTTGCATTTTTCATTGCACATGGACACACACGCATGTTTGTTTAGGCATTCTTGTGCATACTTGGTGTCTTCGTTCTGTTGCATAATGCTGATATTCGACACAAGGAATGTGTAGCACAATCAATAATTCTGTGTGTGGAGATTTACACTGTGCAGCCCCAAAGGATGATCTGAGCTAGTCTTCTCTGGGCACCAAAGAGACATCAATATAGGTGCCACGTGAGCCTCTGAAGCACATGTGTCAAACACAAGGCCCAGGGGCTGAATCCAGCCCACCAGACCGTTTCATGTGGCCCTCGCACCTCTTCTGCAGCTGCGGCACTCCCCCAGCCTGACAAACCCGATCCCCACGTTGCAGGCCCCCAGCTGCCGGTATTCTAAAGAAGGGCCCAGCAGCCAGCACTTGCAATCGACTTCTACTTCTGACTGCTCCTCTGTCCAAGTCTCACTGTCAGAGTGCTGCCACTGCATACCATGGCAACACTCCACACGGTTTGCAAGAGTTGGACACAGGAGCAGTCAGTAGTAGAAGTAGATCACAAGTGCTGGCTGCTGGGCCCCTCTTTAGAATACCAGCAGCCGGGGGGCCTGCAATGTGGGGAATGGGCTCACCAGCTACAGAAAAGAGCAGGGAGCAGAAAGAGGCACAGAGAGGGTCTAAGGGACTGAAAGAGGCACAGAGAGGATCTCAACTGGGACCAAGAAGTTAAACAAAGTTAATGTAATGAACAATACTTGGTAATATTTGTCTGATGATTAAAAA
Organism: Iguana delicatissima; assembly: GCA_948472985.1. Classification (NCBI taxonomy): domain Eukaryota; kingdom Metazoa; phylum Chordata; class Lepidosauria; order Squamata; family Iguanidae; genus Iguana; species Iguana delicatissima. Next base: position 253,799 of record CAOKZL010001811.1, read on the forward strand.
AATAACTTTCTGTTTTCAAAAACTCATTTTTCAATAAATTGTACAATAGTTGTACACTTGAATATCTGTTTGCCATTATTTTTCCTAGACTTCTACTTTCAGAGCTAGTTATTACAAAAACCAGTAATAATTGAATGCAGAGGCAATTATATTTAATACGATAAAAGAGTAGATACATTTATATAATCTTAAAGATACAACCAGCCCTTTGAGGGCAACCATAATGTTGATGTGGCCCAAGATGAGATTGAGTTTGACACCCTTGCTCAAAAGAGAGAAAGTTACATTAGCAGGGCACTACAACCAAAAAGGCACTCTCTACAGTTGCTATCCCACCCAACCTCAGATGTCAGGTACAGCTAGAGCAGACCTCTGAAATCTTTAGCATGGAGGCAGACAGATCCAGGAGAAGATTTGCCTTCTGACTGTTTTGCCCTTGGGCTTGGAAGCTGTCCTGCTATAGTTGGACCGGGAACCCCTGGGCATTAGGAAAGACTACCAAGGGACTAGCCTTGTGTGAAAGTTAACTGTTCAGTAGTGAGAATGCTAGGTACTCTTCAACTATCCAGTCCCAATTAATCCCTTGTCATCCCACTTTTTCTGCTGTTTTAAAATGTTCCAGTTTCTCTTCCTCCCACCTTCCTCCTTTGTCGATGGCTTATTTCAATTGTTGCAAACTGAGTTCAAAATGCAATATTACGGTGGTTCCTTCACTTTTGTGAGGGTTCGGGGTGCAGAACCCTCACAAAAGTTTTTTAAAAAATGAATAATTCCTGCTCACTTGAGTGAGTGCTCCCCCCATTCTCTTCCAGGGCTCCCCCCCATTGCCTTTTGCCTGGGCACATATGCCTTCCTTCCACAGACCTGGGCAAAAGGTAAGGAAATGTGATGGAGCAGTCCCATGTGTGGAGAAGGCACATGCATGCTTTTATCCCTCTCATTCCTTTACCTTTTGCCCAGGCATGGAGAAAGAAGGCAGCATGCCCAGGAAAAAAGCAAGGCAATAGGAGGGGGCAGCCCTGCATGTGGAGAAGGTGTGCACATGCTCCCCTTATTTTCTCCTTCTCATTCCCTTGCCTTTGGCCTGGCTGCACTGCCTTCCTTCTCCACATTCTGGGAAAAGGCAAGGTAATGGGACAGGAAAATGGGGGAAGGCTCACATGAGCCTTCCTTCTCCATGTGCAGGGCTCCCCCTCTTATTCCCTTGCCTTTGCACAGGCACGGTGAAAGAAGGTATGCGTGCCTGGCAAAAGGCATGGGAATGGGAGGGAGAGAAAAAGAGAAGCTTGCTCCATCTTCTGTATGGCATCCCTTCAAATATTTGAACATAGCTATCACATTGCCTCTTAGCCTTTTCTTCTCCAGGCTAAACATGCCCATCTCCAGAAGCCACTCCTTATAGGGCTTCATGGTTTCTGGGCCTTCTGCCATTTTAGTTGCCCTCCTCTGGACATGTTCCAGCCTGCCAATATCCTTTCTGAACTAGTTTAGTTTATTATTATAACTGCTTGAACCATAGGCCATTCATATACAAAATAAGTGAGTACATTTACAACACGAAAAAAATTTGAATAGGATGAAAACACTTGAATATAAATCCCCTAGTGGGGAGTTTCTGGGATTAGTAATCCAAAAAATCAATTTTTTTCAAGTTCTGGACGGGGGAGGAGTGAAGCAACTTTCTGTTGCACATGATTCCACTTGTAGCATGAAGTTCTAACAGGTCTACCAGGTTCTCGGGCTATAAAACCTCCTGGGCAGATGATGTTGCCTTCAGGCTTTTCTGAGGTCACTGCAACTGGAAAAATTATCTATATGATAGAGGTGGTTCCACCCCTGACTGACTTGAGGTGAAGCTGAAAATTACTTTTTTTGGAAACTACCCAAATAGCATTTCCAAGCTCTGTAGAAGTTCTTGTTTCTCCAAATACCCTGCTTTGATGCAAACCTCCAAACCCACAGAAAGCTCAGCTCTGTTTTAGAGTCTGAATAAGTCAAACCTCCCTTAATTTTGCATCTTGAAACCAACAAACATATCAGGCTGGCCAGAATAGGCAAGAGTAATAGGGTTGCTTGGCTGGTTGGGGTGGTAGAGAGAATTTCAGCAGGTGTTGTTTGTTATCTAGTTGTGTGTCTCACAACACGTGCTGAAATTTCCTCTTCTATACAGCCACTAAAGGTACAGAACCCTGCTCCAGTTTTCAATCTGGCAACCCTAAAGGCCAGTTCTGTGCTGGATTATCACATATGGGAAAACGAGGCTGTGTAATTTGGCCAATTTCTCTGTCTCTGTACTGCATCAGAGGAGAATCCAAGCCAGCCAAGCTGCCTAGAGAGTTCTTTGCATCTCTCTCTCTCTAGTGAAATATTCATGGCTCTCAATGAAGAGTTAATTTAATTGCGCTGACAAGTGGCTGAATAATTTAGTCCCCTTCTTTGCACACACGTTTTGTAAGACATCATTAGCGCCTTGAACTGTGGGTAGGAGAGGAGCATAGCACTCTGGCAGCCGCTGGCTCAGCACACAGAAGCACCATGGAAGGCAAAGACCAAGCACACAACATCCAATGAACTGTAGTGCAGTAGAAAACCAGACCTCAGGTTCTGCACTGTTCTCCTGTGTGATGCAGGGCTGTGGCTTCTACATGTAGATCTTATACCCTTTGACATTTCACAGATGAAAACTGGGATGTGGGTGGTCAAGATAGCAAAAGTTATTAATGAGGATGGACACAAAAGCTAGGAAAGGCTGCGACAATTTACTTTTGCCTGAGACTACTGGGAAGGGCAAGATTTTCCCTGCTCTTCTGTCTCCTCCTGATGAGTGCACGTTGCAGCAGTTGAAGGAAGCTGAGGACAAAGAGGGAAAGGGAGAGGAAGAGAGAGAAACTGAGAGATTTTAAAAGCAGCAGAAAAAGTGGACTGACAGAGGATCAATTAGGATTGGTCCTGCCAAGCTGGGATAATTGGAGGGCATACATATAATATTTCTTCAGGACGATAGTAGTAATATAGGTAAAACTCTTGGAGGCTGAAGTGCTGGTGGCTTTGTGCACCAATGGTTGCTGGTGAAGATCTCCTGATCTGTTTAGTTCCGTTTTCCAAAGAGCAAAACTATGGGCTGCCTGTAGTCCCAACTACTCATATATATAGAATGGGAATTGTCCTTACCTCTGTGAAAGTTCCTATGCAAGGTGGCAGCAAACTCCTCCATATTTTCAATATGAAATAAGGTATGCCTGGTGTGTGCACCTTGTTTTATAATTCAACTGCTTTTCCAGAAACCTTCTGGATGCCTAGTCTGGCCTATAAACCAGGTGCACACACTCCACACACCTTCTTTTCAAATAAGTGTGAAGTGTCACAGTGATAGGGTTGTAGTGCAGACCTTGTTGGGTTCAGAGGGGTAGGGTACCCCCTTCACTACTGGAAATAACTCATTTTTGTTTTGTGCAAATATGGGACTATTCTTGCAACTAGAATATTCAGTTTCTCAACTCTTGCCTTTCTTTGCCACAGCTCACTGATGATCCTGTTTGGTCACTGCACAGAAGCACTGAGGTTGCTGTTCCAGTGTGTTCAGAACCACTAAGTGGAACCTTCGTTCGTCTCATCCCTACTAGTGAATGAATACAAAGAGTCAAGAAAGGGAGGAAATCTTCTCTCAATCTGGGAGGTTGGCAGAAAATCTTCAGAGAATAGGGGTGGATATAGTGTGACCTGGGGGCACATGCAGGTCATTTTGTGGCCTCTGATGTGGTCCACCAGTCTCCAAAAGTCTCCAATCCACCATTTTTTTAAAAAAATGTGATTTTTGGACAATTCCCCCCGCCCCCGCTACACACTTGCCAAAGACAAGGAAGCACATGGTGTCATGTCCCAGACAGAGCTGGCAATTAATCACAAACAGCAGCACAGTTTTTACTCACATAGCAAGAGCCAGAGAATGTCCTAAACAGATCTGATGCAAACAAATCCAAAGGGCAAGTCCAATTCATAGCCATGACAGGCAGTTTCCAGATAGTCTAGATGCAAGAGACCAACATAGGGTTTCACAACCTAAGAGACCAGTTGCAAATCCTGGAAGGAAGGGCCAGCTGAAACCCTTTTAGCTGGTGATGTTGTCACCACAGGTGTTCTTTCATTAGGGCTCACCTGCTACTTAAACACACCAAGTGGCACAGCCCCTCCCTCTGCTGGCATCTCTCTTGCAGGGTAAATGTTTCTGTTATCTCATCCTCTATTTATTCCCCTTGCTCAGTCCCCTGTTGTTGTCAATTATCTTCTTCTGGGCAAGCTTCTGGGGAAGCTTCTGCCTCAGACTCAGAATCCTCCTCCTCACTGTCTCCAAGACAGGGCATGACACCTGAAATACCCCCATCCGACCTCCCACAAACACCTCAGCCTATCTCAGATATCTCCGTACTACTCCAATATTTCCATTTTCTCCTGCAGTCCCTCTCAAAATGGTGGCCAGAAGTGATGCAATGTCACTTCCTGTTGCCATTTTGAGGAGGGGTTGGAGAGGAAAACAAAAGTATTTGGGCTTGCTTAGGGGAAGTGCATCCCCCAGGGGGAGTGGAGGACAGATTGGCTTCTGGCTTCCAGAAGGTTGGCCTCCCTGCTCTTGAAGAAGCTGATTATCTTCTCCTACAACACAGTGCTTCAGATGCTCCTCTAATTCCTCTGCTAGCTCCAACAGAACTCCAAAATATATTAATCTCTGTATATTATTCTGTTGTTGTTTAGTGCTGTCAAGTTGGTTTTGAATGAGAGAATAAGAGATCTCCCAGACATCCTGCCATCAACAGCCCTGCTCAGCCCTGCTCAGCCCTCCTCAGATCTTGCAGACTCCGATCTGTGGCTTCCTTGATTGAGTCTGTCCACCAGTAAGGCAGTCTTCCTCTTTTACTTTTGCCTTCCACTTCACCAGGCTTTAATGTCTTTTCATGGGGCTCATGCTGTTGTTTCATGATGTGGCCAAAGTATGGTAGCCTGAGTTAGGTCGTATTGGCTTCTAGAGAGAGTTCAGGTTTGATGTCCTCTTGGACCCATTTATTGTTCATTTTGGCAGTCCATAATATCTGTAGAAATCTCCTCCAGCACCATGCTTCAAATAGGTCAGTTTTCTTCCTGTCATCTTTCTTCACTATCCAGCTTTCCCAACCATACATAGAAATAGGAAATATAGTTTACAGGTTGACTTTCGTGGATTTGATTACTTGCGAGTTTCTTCAACCCCTGCCGCCCTACCTCAGCCACTTGTTTTCCAGGGGAACCTTCCCTCTCACAACTCCAGTCAGGCCACACAGCCTTTTAAAAACTCATCTCTGGTCCTCTTCCTCCTTCACCAGCCACTACCTGGCCAGCAAAGCATGGCTTGCATCCTAATTTCCTCAGTACCACAAACCCTCTCCCATGCCTCCCACACCCAAAGAAGGAGATGGGTGTGAGGAAGGAAGTATAGGGACACCATGCCAACCCACCCCTTTTCCTTCTCCTTTCTCTGACCTGCTTTGGATCCTGAGTGCTTGTTCTCCCTACCATGCCTTGGACCCTTTCCCACAAATACGTTTTGATATTTATGGTTTTTCCACTTTTCTGAGGGTCCTACATCCGACTGAGGGCCAACTGTGCTAGAGCATGGATGATCCTGACCTTAGTATTATTGGAAAATGAGAGAGATTTGGTGAATCTCCTCATGTAACAGAGCATTAGCAATGCAAAAACAGAAGTTCAAACAGCTTACCAGCCACCTCTTATTCCCTCTCCACACCCTTTAGCTGAGAAGTAAACACCAAACACTTTGATTAAAAGTTTATAAAAGATTACTTACAGATGCTTGTGTATAATCTACACAGGTCCATGTTATTGAAGAAAGGTAAGAAAAAGATAAGCAATTACATGCTTATTGTGTAACATTATGTAGAGCCATTTAGACAACATGCTCTCAAGAAGGCAGAGAGAAGAAAATAGAGGTACTAAACAGATACAAAAAGCCCTTTGAGAACAAAAAAGATGCCTACCTTCAGGAGGAAGGGAGTGGGCATGAACAAACAAACAGGAAGTTAGGCTAGACTTTGCCTCTAAACCTACAATGATCATGCAGCCTAACAGTAGTGAATTCAGAAAGCATGCCAAGGTTGCTATTCCCAACAAGTATTCAGTGATATACTGCTCTACCAGTTTCAAATGTGTTCAACGTTGTTGTGCGAGTATCTTACTTTGCTGATTCCACTGGAGGTTCCTTGTAGCTTTTCATCATACTTCCTTTATGGAACTGCTTCAGAACCTTCCTAAAGAAGTTGTACAGAACATGCAACAAAACGTTAAGTCTGTAAATTCTCACCTTTTTAATAGCACTGTTCCTGTTCAGGGTTCAACCTAACCAACCAGACTACTTTCCACCTGTATTCCTGGCTAGATAGAGTGGATATATCCATCTGCTACAGTCAGTAAGGTAACCTTCACAAGAAGGAGCAAACTACTAAACTAAAGCAGATCTCCCTTGTAAAAGTTCAGCTTCACCTCCTAGTTGACAGTTACACGTTCACCCTTTTGATGTATTGCCTAATTTGCCAGAGTGCAAAAATGTCTGGGTGAAAAAGGAAACCATTTTGAAAAACCCTTTTTCTAAGAGATGATGGAACAGGTGAATGTGTGCAAAATCGAAAGGAAAAAAAATATTAAAAAGAAGGCTCTCAAGCAGTGATGAATGAAAATTTTCATCCATCAAGGTTTCTTTTACGAATTTGCGCAAACCACATTTGCGCAAACCACACCGCAGATGAACACGGAAATAGAGAAACGAAAATGGGAGCAAACTGACAGTGGCTAGTGATGCTTGCTGAGGGAGGGAGGGAGGAAGGACTGACATTCAGTACCATGTAAATCCACAGTATTCATTTCTAAAACACATAAGCACTCTTTAGTCCCAAACACGAAACAAATTATATATTGTAAAAAAACAACAACAGACTCTGCATGAAATAGACTTGGAGGTGGGGAAAGGAGCAAACAATCTTAGCAAATATACCCATCTCTAATGTCAGGTAGTAAAGCTGTGAGAACTGCTGCTGCTGACTGGAGAGTATAGGGCTGCACAAACTGATGTTATGAGGTCTCTTTCGCACTGCACATTTACAACACTTTGATGCCCTATTTTAACTACCATGGTGTTATGCCCTGGACAACTTGCATGCACAAACTCCACTCTGAAGCAACCAGTAAGGTTGTAGCAAAGCAAGCAACAGAGCACACTTCTTCTGAAGCTGCTGAGACTTCTTCTGAAGTTGCTGAGCATACATGGCATTCACAGGTTTTAAACCTTCACATTCAAATTTAGGTACACAAAAGCTATGATTGGAGAGGATCACAAATTGAACATCTCCCCACATCTTTAGACATTTCCCAGGCTTGTAGTTATTTACTTGCCTTTCATCCTTGGGGAAGGAACATGTTATTATCTCTGACACTTCGAGGTCTCATAACACCTTTTTGTGCTATCATTGTCCACCACTCTGATCTTCCCCACTTCTACCAGATACATTGGAGCAATGAGAAATAAAGCAATTAGTCATTTGATACCCTGGAATATACACACGAGCTTCAAGCAGATATATTGTTGCAATCAACATTTAGTGTTCACTACTTTGTAGCACTCTAACTAACACTAAGATTTTCTTACACTGACTACCTTCCATATTCCAATATACATCCAGCAGATATATTATGACATGAGCTATGCATCCTGACACATGGTTGCATCCTACAGATTCCTGGGAATTCTAGTTTGGTGGAATACTAGAGATCTCTGGTTTGTTGTTGTTTGCCTTCAAATCATTTTCAACTTATGACAACTCTAAGGCAAACCTTCCATGGGGTTTTCTCAGATTTGTTCAGAGGGGGTTTGCCTTCCTCTGAGGCTGAGAGAGAGTGACTTGTCCAAGATCACCCTGTGGGTTTCTATGGCTGATCAAGGATTTGAACTCTGGCGTCCCAGAGCCCGAGTCCAGCAGTCAGACCACTACACTACAGTGGCTCAGCTGTCTGGCAGAAAATTTTAAATATTTCATGAAACCCCAAATCCCAGGATTCCATAGGGTACAGCCATGGAATCAAACGTCCAATATTTTTTTTCTATTATGAAAGAGACCTCAGTTGGACCCAGAGGTCAGAAATATACTCTTTAAGACTCCAAACTACTGGAATCCCACAGCCAGCATGGAGGATTTGAGGAGTTGAAACCCCGTGAGGTAATGCTTCTAAGTTCTGTGTCTGAGGCCATTTCCACACTACACTGTTATGGTGCCATTATTCCACTTTCAACATCCTGTGGAATTCTGGGGTTTGTAGTTTACTGAGGCCAAAGACCTCTCTGGTTGAGAATTCTAAATGCCTCTCCCTAAATTGCAAATCCCAGGATTCCATAGGATGTTAAAAGTGGAATAATAGCACTCTAACGGCCTGAGTCTTTGTGGAAACCAGCCTTGTATATTCATTTGGCATCTGCCTGTGTACCCAGATGTTTCCCAGAAGGAGGACAGGTTGCAAAACCTTTATTAAAAGATGGCGCCTCCTTGGAGTGCGTGAGGAAGTGGCTTATCATGCTGACGTACTGACTGTTTCTAGCCAAAATGGAACAGCCAGATTTTCCCTGTATATGCAGAACAGTCTGTGTTGGGTAGGCTGTCCAAGCAACCTCAGTAAGTCTCTATCAGCCATCCCTCCTTCCACATGTGTGGCCTCTATGGCCAATTCCTCCTGCGCTACGGACCGGAAACAGGCGTCCCTGTGCTGGCTGAGCTCAGGGACCCTGGTCATCATCCGAGCCCACGATAGCATTATTATGATCTGTTTTGGATGCCAGGAAATTGGAGAGGCCAGAGGCTATGTGGACAGACAAGCCTCTGAAACTCTTTCCCTGAAGCAGGGCGGTGTTTCCGCCTGCATCTGCCAAAGCCTTATTTCACTTCGATGGATATTTATTTTTTTCACACCAACAAGGAATTTCCTCACTCAGAGGCATTCCCACCCTTCCTGGTCCTGACCTTTCACATTCCCCAGGTTTCCCCTTCTCATTTTTAACCCCTCTTTGGACAAGCAGAAAAATAACATTTGCTTAAAAAGGAATGTTCTCTAAATTTGGTGAGTCAAATTAGTTTTGCCAAATCATTCTAGTTCCCAGAAAAATAAATCAGACCTTCATATCCTTTAACATTATTTATCATCATCATCATCATCACCATTTATTTATATAATGCCATCATTGTACATGATGCTTTACAAGAAACAAGAACAGGAAAAAAACAGTTCCCTGCCCTCAGGTTTACAGTCTAAAAAGACACGGCACACCAGGGAAGGAGATGGGAGTGGAGGAAGGGATTAAGTCCAGCAGATATTGGCTGCTCTTCTCTCTCCCTGAGGGCAGTGGTAGCTGGAATGGAGGGAGGGACTTTCATTTGCTTCTGAACCTAGACATAATGGAGCTCTGCCTGCCTCTCATCCTCTCCCTCTGAGGCCAGGGCAGTGGCCATTGGGACGGAGGGAGGTCCTTTCATCTACTTCTGAGCCTAGCATGATGGAACTGTGCTGTTAGCAGCCTTAAACCCCCATGCTTCGATATGGTCTAATTGGCAAATATCAATTGGCATGAAATTAAGTTATATACACTTATGGCTGAAAGTCCGTGTGGAGAAGGGACATTGGCTGGGCAGATGTGCAAAAGTAGGTCAGAAGTGGCCTCGGCATCACCAGGTCATAAATTCGCTGTGGATTAGCTGGGAAAACCTGACTCAATGGTTCTAAGCTAATCCTCTCAACTGCCCAACCTTAGAAAACAACAGTCAAGCCAAAGTGTAGCAGGAAAGCACCCCTGCTGTGCACATTTCCTATCAAAGCCTTCCCTAGTCACCTTAGCTGACCAAGACATTGAGAAGTTACCAAGATTACCATCAATATTTTGTCAACGATCAGGCCCCTTTTATTTACTCTGCCAGAAAGCAATTAACTCACCCCTTCTGGGAGGGAAATAGAGCATAAAACCCCCCAGTTCTGAGCAGCTAGTTTGCAGTACATCAGATGCTGAATGTGTCTGTCACTTTGAACTCTTAACTGTCCTGCCCTTAAATGCAAGTCTAAGCCACAATGCTGTTTCTTCACTGCTCTTCAGGATTGGTAACTATTGCCCATTTTGCACCCTGAAACTTGCTGTTGAATAGTTTCCTCCCTTTTCTTCGGTTAACCTTGTGTGATTGTGTGAATCTCTTGTGTGCATGTGATTGCATTTCCCCCAATAAAAACACATTTAGCTTATTTTGGAATCTCTGGCAGGTTCTTTCCTGTGGAGAGCCTGTAAATATTGGTATCAACAATCTTGTTGGGTTCTCCTCCTCTCGCAGGCCTCCTAATTTGAGCTAATAATTCCCCACCTTTGAACAGAGATGGACCCCTGAGTCACTCACATTTTGGGGTAACAGTGCCTGCCCCTTCTCTTCTCCCGCCAAGCCAGGACAGTGGGTGTTGAGATGGAGGGAGGGCCTTTCATCTACTTCTGGGCATGATGGAGCCATGCCTTCCTCCTCTTCTCAGATGGAAGCTGAGACCCAAGTGGTCAAGCAACATCACAATGTGGTCAAGATGGCAAAAGTTTTGAAGCAAAAACCACATGCTAGGGGATGCTGCAGGAGATTGCTTTTACCTAAACCTACTAGGAAAGGCAAGATTCTACCCTCTCTTCTCCTCTCTTCCTCCCTGCTAATTGAATAAGAATCACTTTTGCCTTTTGACCTCAGTTTTTACCAACTGAAGTAAACTGAGGACAAAGAGGGAAAGTAGGAAAAGGAGAGAGAAATTGGGATATTTTAAAAGCAGCTAAAAAAATGAAGCACCAAAGGATAATTTGTGACTGCCAAATCAGGGACAGTTGGAAGAGTATGGAGCACATAAAAAAAAAAAAATCAAGCTTGCTCCATCCTCCATATGACATCCCTTCAGATATTTAAACATAGCTATTATGTCACCTCTTAACCTTTTCTTCTCCAGGCTAAACATACTCAGCTTCCCAAGCCACTCTTTATAGGACATGGTTTCCAGGTCTTTGTCATTTTGGTTGCCCTCCTCTGGACACATTCCAGCTTGTCAATATCCTTTTTGAATTGTGGTGCCCAGAACTGGACACGGTATTCCAGGTGAGGTCTAAAATACTGTCCAGTTCTGGGTACCATGGCCATTTCTGGACGACACTGTTCTAGTGCTATTATTCCACTTTCAACATTCTATGGAAATGCAGTTGAGGGAGGGACATTTAGAATTCTCAGCCAGAGAGGTCTTTGGCCTCAGGAAACTACAAACCCCAGAATTCCACAGCATGTTGAAAGTAGAATAACAGCACTAGAACAATGTAGTGCAGAAATGGTCCATGACTCAAGAAGTCACCCAATGGGATCTGTGGCAGAGCTATGGCTGTGGGATTTCAACCCTGGCCTCCCAGAGTTCTGATGTGAAGGACAAGTGGCAGGTTTTTTTCCTCTAGTATGTCAGGTACGGATACAATATTTTTCCCCTTAGGTAAAACTTTTCTTTTTCTTTTCTGGAAACTCTCTAGGGACCAGCATCTGATGATGTGCAGACCAGCACTGATTTTCTGGTTACCCCTTAGAGCTGTACGGCAACTCACCACGCTGGTTGATGATCCCATTCCAATCCATACATACAATTCTACAAGTCGTAAAAGAGAAGTTTCCATTTCAGTCCTGAAAGGACACTTTCTGTATTTCTTCTGCATCGTCCTCTGGCCTGCTCTATGACTTTTCTTCCCCAAAAATATCTTCCACTTAAAAAAAAAAAACAAATCTACTATATCTAAATCAAAGTTTGTCCATTTGTGAGTGCGTTTGTCTGTTTGTCTGTGTTAGGCAGGCGAAAACCTCATAGGATTGGTTGCCTGTGAAGGTTCTAGGGAATCCTGAGGTTGGCAGTTCAGGGAGGGGCCTTTAGAATTCTCAGCCAAAGAACTCAGGCCGGTTGCTATGAAGATGAGGCCTTGCAGCAAAAAGGAGGGCAGTGTATTCCCTCAGGAAACCAACTTGTGTATATTAATAATTCTGAATACAGATTGGATTGAGGAATATTGGGAAAAGTTACAGGTACTAGACAAGGCAGTTTGGGGAATTAGAGACACAGGATCTCAAATCTGTGTATTTCAACCACATCTAATTTCTAAGGTAAGGTAAGTTAACTCGTAAGGTATTTCTAACAAGTGTTACCTATGAGAAAATAAAATCCCGGGCAACGCCAGGTAAAAACACTAGTAAATAAATAAAAACAGAGTTTGGAAATTTTACTTTTTAAAATGGCAGCTTCCAGAATCCCACAACCAGCAATAGCCACACTCTTGGATTTGTATTCCCTAAAAGTAACTTTATCAAGCTCTGAAGATAACATTCTGCCTACTAAATATTATGTCACTTTTGGAATGATCCTAATAAGGGCTTATATTGCCAATGTTTTGATTTTTAGAAAAAATATTATTCTAGCAAACCAGACACGCAGCTGCAAACATTTTATAAACAGACCTGTTAGGGTTTTTTTTTAGGGTTTCTTTGTCTAGCTGTTTTTACTGCAAAATCATGAATGATCTCCCCAAAGTCAATTTATCTTGCAAGTAAACAGATGAAATATACCTTAGAGTAAGCTTTCAGCCTGCAAAGTATAGTTCAGTTCCATGCAACAGCTTTTCTGCCTGCAAGCTCAGCTCAGTTCTAGGTACCCTATAAATTTTTTTAAAAAGTCTCTTATCTCTCATCAGTGATAGGAGATAAGAGAAGCTCATGGACTAGAAGGAGAAATTGCTTCGGGGATATGTATCTCAGAGGTTGGAGAGTCCTTCATTCCTGCTTTCCAACATATAGTCCACATACTTCCTGTTCATGTCCCAACCAATTCAGGCAGCCATTATTAATACTGTAGAACAAGGGAACATGTTGGATTTAGCTAGTTACCTGAAGGCATGTACAGAACTCCTCAAGGGCATCCCTGCAGTGGTTTTTATTACCAGCACTTTCTGCTCAAGGCTATTAAAGGAGACTGAAAAGGTCTAACAGGATCAATAGGTTGCAATTTCCTTATTGATCTTTGGCCTGTCTCTGCAAGTACAATAGATTGGCAAGGGTCCAGGCAACTGGCAGCATCCAGGTGCACCTGAAGTTACAGAGCCCATGGCTGTCCTTTCACTTTTTCTACGGTAACCTTTCCTCTCCAATAGAGTTGCTTCCCCATCTTCCACTTTGGTGTTTCATATTTGATAACTGACTTTCGTCGTAATCCCAGCATCTCCTGCAGCATTCCTCTTGTGGATCGAATCTTTCTGCCTGGTTTGCCATTATTCAGGGCACATGCTGTGCAAGTGGGCACACTGATCTTTAAAAAGAAAAAAAAAGTTTAAAGCATTCTGTCAATCACACAACACCTCTGTTCTTTATGATATGTAACTTTTGCAATGGCTTTTTAGAAACGTCTTCCAACTGCTTCTGTACTAGAATTGACACATCTCTCTCTCTCTCTCTCTCTCTCTCTCTCTCTCTCTCTCTCTCTCTCTCAGCACACCTCAGTTGACAAAATGTCTGGCTGTGTAGCTCCCTTTATAAAGGCTTTTAATACCCCCCAGCCCCCTCTTTCCTTCCTTTTCCACTGGCTAACTGGAAGTTTTTAATCAGCAGGAGCACTACAAGGAGCGCTGGAGAAGCACAGAATTTTGATGTTGGGTTACAGTTGCGTGTCTGAAATAAACACAGCAATAACGCTCGACCTAGAGAAGAATGGGATTCTGCTCTAGCCAATCGTACTTCAGTGTCTATAGCTACCTGGTAAGGTAAACAGCAGCCTCCTTCACAATACCTTAATGAGCGAGGCCATTTCTGCACTAGGCTGTTATAGAGCTATTATTCCACTTGCAACATCCTATGGAATCCTGAGGTTTGCAGTTTCGGGAGGGGCTGGCTGGCCCCTCCCGAAACTGCAAACCCCAGGATTCCATAGGATGTTGCAAGTGGAATAATAGCACTATAACAGTCTAGTGCGGAAATGCCCCGTGTGAACAGCAAAACAGAGAAAGGGGAAAGCAGATTAGCTTTCTCGCCAGTAACCCCTAATATGTTAAAGCATAGATCTATATCAGAGTTTTTGAAACTTTTCATGTTAGCGACACGCTTTTTAGACATGCATCATTTTGTGACACAGTAATTCAGTATGTAATTCAGTAAGTGGAGGCAGCCCCCAAAACCAGAAACCCTCCACCCAGACCTGGCCCACCGCTGCCACCTTCTCTGGGGTCTTTCTTGGCCCTGGGTGGCAATGGTGTGAAAGGCAGCCCCTCCACCCGGGCCTGGGCCATCATGGCGGCAGGAGAGGCAGCCCCTCCACCCATTACGTTTGCATGACACACCTATGCAACCGACACTAATGTGTCACGACACACAGTTTGGAAAGCTCTGATCTGTATGCTTGGCCACTAAAACGGAAACCGTAAGACGTGGAGACTGGTGAAGAAAATGCCATCCCTGGATGCATTCTGCAAAAAGATTTCAAGCGGTCTGTAGAAGGTTCAAAATGCTTTTGTTTACATGTGCAAAGCTGACCTGGTGTGGTTGTTTCATTTCACCCGTGCATGTTGTTAATGTTGAATAAAAAGTTTACTGCAACATGTAGAACTGTTGTTCTTCCTTTGAGTACAGAATCCTATTCCTCTTCTTGCCACATTATGTCTTCCGCAGATACCAAATTTTCTGTAAAAGAAGGAATGCCCAAGAACGCATCTACTTTGTTAACTGAGCTAACTGCTGTTGTTGGGTGCTTTCAATCGTTTCCGACTTATGGCAAGCTTAAGGTGAGCTTATCACAGAGTTTTCTGGGGCTGAGAGTGTGTGACCTGCCCAAGGTCACCCAGTAGGTTTCTATGGCTGAGTGGTCTCCAGGGCCATAGTCCAATGCTCAAATCACTATGCCATGAAGGTTCTCAGCTGAGATCATAGAATCATAGATTTGGGAGAGACCACAGGGGCCATACAGTCCAACCTCATCAAAGCAGTCCCAACAGATGGCCATCCAGCCGATGTTTAAAAACCTCCAAAGAAGAAGACTCCACCACACTCCCAGGCAGCATATTCTATTGCCGGAGAGCTCTGGCCATCAGGAAGTTCTTCTTGAGGTTCAGGTGGAATCTCCTTTCTTGCAGCTTGAATCCACTGCTCCTTGTCCTACTCTCTGGAGCAGTGGAAAACAAGCCCGCTCCCTCCTCAACATGACATCCCTTCAAATATTTAAACACTGCTATTATGTCCCCTCTTAACCTTCTCTTCTGCAGACTAAACATACCCTTATCATACCTATCCGCCTGCCTGCCTGCCTACGTACTGCTTCCTTTTGACCAGTGTGGAAAGGACAGGGCATGGTGGGAAGTGATACCCAACGGGGACTAGAATCATCATTAAGCTTTTGCTCTACCTGTCAGCTTCTTTATGCTGTTCCTCTGAGTCAGCAAACAGACAGGGCTGCCAGAGTTCCCAGCTTCCCAGGCCCACAGAAAGCAGGAAGCAGCCTCTATGCTGCTGTGCTCAGCCCTGGGGGCCAAAGAGCAGGAAACAAGCATTTTGTCAGCGGTGGTGTGTCTGGGCTTTTGGGCTCATTGTGAAGAATTGTGTCATCTGTGGTTTTTGGCACAGGGTTGTATATGCGTGCATGTAAGGGAGCATGTGGGCAGGCAAGGAGGTGATTTATAGCAATGTCGTTTGGCCAATGATCTCTGGGGCTTCATCTGTACAAAGCAAGGAAGAACAGGCAGGTTCGGTCTCAGACCTGCACTCAGATGATGGGCAACAATCTAGGAAGGGGTTTGATGAACTCCACAGCCTCCATTTCCTGATTCGGTACAACTTTTGTTGCACCGTGCCTGCCCCGCCGCTTCTAACCTGCTATAAACAGTGTCTAGGTGGGACACAACTACAACATCACAAATGGTAAAGGGGAGACTAGGCTTCTCTGCTCACCTGTGATTTCAGTGCTACACACAGTCCTGACATTGAAGGTTATATGGATTCCAGAGTTCCCTTCTTAATTTTTCTGTGAAACCAGATTTAGTGCTGTAAGCAGTCAATGCCCTGATCATCTTATCTTTATTTTTTGTCTTTATTTTTTATTGCTTTAACAATAACAGTAAACAGCAAAAGAAACATAAGGAGAAGTTTACAATAATACAATATAGATATCCTAGTATAAATCAGATGTATAAATACATGTAGAGCAGGACATGAGTACAGCTGTTAAATTTAAAGAGTAAACGGGTAGGCATATACCATCTATACATATCTACAGTTGATAAATATAATTAAGTGGGGGCAACCCACAGAATGCGGATATCACTGTTTTGTTTTGTTTTTCTTCTGTTTTTCTCTGGTATAAAATGGGATTAAGACACTAGAATTGGCAGATTAGAGGAACAGATATTGTGAGAAGGTATAAATCTAAGTTGCAAAATAAAGGAACATAGGAATCCACAATACAAACCTAGGAAGAATTTTTTTCTTTTCTTCTTCTTTGCAAGTTATTGTACCCTTTTTTCTAACTCAACAACCCAGAGTTCATTTTCCTTTCTTTTTATCATATTTGTTTATTTTGAAAAAGAAGGAAGGAAGGAAGGAAGGAAGGAAGGAAGGAAGGAAGGAAGGAAGGAAGGTAGGTTCTAGTCCTCAAGATAATGAAGTTAGTCTTTTATTTTATTTTATTTTATTTTATTTGTATCCCACTAATGAGACTCAAGGTGGCTAACATTAAAACAGTACATTGGCCCCTCCACTTTTGCAAGGGTTTGGCGCTCAGAACCCTTGAGAAGTGGAAAAACCACAAATGACTATCCACGTACTCCCCCTCCATTCCCTTGCCTTTTGCCCTGGCACATGTGCCTTACTTCTCCACATACAGGCAAAAGGCAAGGGTATGGGGGAGCTATGCATGCATCCCCTTGTTCCCTTGCCTTTTGGTGTACAGGGAGAAGAAAGACACATGTACCCAGGCAAAAGGCAAGGGAATGGAAGGAGGAGAATTGGGGCGGAGGTATCACACACCTTGCAAATAATCAAATTCGTGAAGGTCAAACCCATGAATGTGGAGGGAGGACTGTACAAGTTAAAACATACATAGAAGTATAAATATAAAATTCTAAAAAAACAATTTATAGAATTAAAAACATTAAAAAGTTAAACATTAAATACATTTAAAATACATTAAAAACAATACCAACCATAAAAAACAGAGTCGTGCAGCATTATAACTCCATTAATTTATAAAAGCCTGATTGCACAAAAATGTTTTAACCTGCTATTGGAATCAGAGTAAGAATGGCCATGGTCCAGGCCTCTCTAGGGAGGGAGTTCCAAAGTCTGGGAGCAGCCATCAAGAAGCCCTCTCTCTTGTTCCCACCAAATGCACCTGAGAGGCTGGTGGGACAGAGAGAAAGGCCTCTCCAGATGATTGTAAGGCTCTGTTGGTCTCATAAATGGAAATACGGTCCTTGAAATAACCTGGGCCCAAGCTGTATAGTCTTGGAAAGAAGGAAGCAATTCCCTGTGAAATCAACAACAGCAGAAGGGGAGCAAAGCACCACAGACGCCACAGGGCTGGGGCTTCGCTGGATAGCTCTTTGATCTTCTCCATGTTTAGCAGAAGAGGAATAAATTATGCAAAAGTAACTGGCGCGCACACACACAGAAGTCACACCATTCAGCTGTACTCTTTGCAGAATGTGGGAAATTGGCTCAGAGTTTCAGAATTACTCTCCCTTCTCCTCTTCCTCCTCCTCCTCCTCCAGGAGGTGTAGCTGCAGGGAGACAAAATGAGGGCATTCCTCACCAAATATGGATTCTGCCCTCCCTTCATGAAATTTTCTTTCTGTCCCCAAATTTCTAGCATTACAGTCACTTAAAAGTTCAGTGGAGCATTTAGAAAAAACAAATTAGTATCCCAAGGAAAGAGGCTGGCAAAGTGACCAAGGGAATGTGAACACAGCAGATAGAAGACTTCTGGGTATCAACGGTTTTGAATGACTTGCTTGCTGTGATGCTAAAAATTTTGGGTCACTGTAAGTTAGAAATGACTTGAAGGCACACAACAACTACCACCTTTAAATGAAATTGGTAAAGTTTTTAAGCTATGAAGTTTGCATACTGCCTGCTTCCCTTACTTTGATAAAACTAGGGGCCTTTCCGCACTACACTGTTATAGCGCTATTATTCCACTTTCAACATCCTATGGAGCCCTGGGGTTAGCAGTTATGGGAGGGACCTGTGGCCTAGATCAGAGGAACCGGAGAGATTCAGCACTTTCCACTTGTGAACCCTGCTAACAGAGATGGAGTCTTTCTTAAACCAGTCTTCATCTTCATCTATAGGGCCTTTTTGGTGGCTGCTCCCAGACTCTGGGACCCCCCCCCCAAATCTTTTTACAGGTAGGTAAAGCTTTTTTTTTTTCCCAGCAGGTTTTTGAAGAATGATTGCTTAATGGGAATGGGCCTTGCATAATATGCTGCCTTGTCTATTTGTTGGTTTCATTTCAGTGGTTGCGTTTTTAACTAGTTTTCATTTTACTGATAATTATATTTGTAACTTTTGTATGAGGTACACTTTTAGCTATGTCAATTTTAACTGTTTTAAAGAGCTTTGGGTTCCAAACTGGTAAAAAGGTAGGATGGTAATCATAAGCCATTTCCACACTAGACTTTTATAGCGCTATGATTCCATTTGAAACATCCTATGGAATCCTGGGATTTGCAGTTGAATCCTGCAAACCCCAGGATTCCCTAGGATGTTTCAAGTGGAAGCATAGCGCTATAAAAGTCTAGTGCAGAAATGACCCTAGGCACCCTTATAAGCACCATGGCCACCACCAAGACGATCACTACCACCACCTAGTGAGTTTCTTTGACGCGTGGTGATTTGAACCTGGACCTTCCAAGTCCCTGTCCAACATTTCAACTACTATACCACCATACCCTCCAACATTTCACAGATGAAAACTGGGATGCATGCGGCCAAGCAGCATTAGAGTGTGGTCAAGATGGCCAAAGTTATTCATGAGGAAGAACACACACAAGTTAGGAGAGGCTGCAGCAATTTGGCTTTTGCCTGAGCCTACTGGGAAGTGCAAGATTCCATCCAGTCTTCTCCTTTCCCCGATTATGGTGTATGGACTACTTTTGCACTTTGAACTCAGTTTGCCACAACTGAAGTAAGCTGATGAGAAAGTGGAGAGAGGAGAGAGAAACAGGGACATCTGACAAGCAACTGAAAAAGTGGGGTGACAGGTGATTGATCGAGACTGTCCCTCTCCAGGTGGAGGCTCTAGCATTATGAAGACATAATAATTTTATTTGGCACATGTTTGTGTGGGTTGCAGCCCATTTCACCACCAAGCAGGACAATTGGCCAACTGTCCTTACCAATTGAGGAAAGTTGGAGTGTATGCACAATGCCCTTTTTCTCCTATCCTGTCTCTTCTCAAGGCAATACATGGCACAGTCATGAAACTTTCCAGCTGTGGTTAAAAAGGTCTGTGTTTGAACCCATGTTTCACTGTATAGCCCTTGTAGCCTTCAGGTGATATTAAGGCTTGAGATTTAGACACCCTTGACATCTCCACCCATGCACAGCAGTTTTGTTCTCAACTAATGATTCTGCGGTTGCCCCCTGGGCAAACAGACAAACAGCCCCTGAATCAACAAGAGATCGAGTGAGAGGGACAGAATTTGTGTGCTTACGGCAAAAAATGCCTTCTTCCCAAGGCCTGTTTTTATGGGCAAACAGAAGGTGGCCTTGAGAGAGAGGCTGGGTTGAAAGCAGTAAGAGATGAAGCAGCTCTGTTTTGAACCCCCATTCCTCATAGTAAATCACAGGCCCGGGCTAAACTTGTGGAATACTGGAAAGAGAATGGAGAAATACTCTTTGAATATGTGTAAGTGTCTCCTGTGAATCAGCATGGTGCCAGTGGGCATATGAGAATCTTGTCCCCTCATGTGGACAGTTGGATGGGGAAATAAGGCAAGTGTTTTGCTGGTAGGAACTGATTAGGATTGCCAGTTTGGGACTGTTCGAGGTCCTAATTTTCTGGCCCAAAGCCTGTGACCTACGGATAGCCCCTTGTGATGTCAATAAATGTTGTGTGTTAAGTCATCTGGAGGAGGGAGCAAGCCTGTTTTCTGCTGCTCCAGAGATTAGGACATGGAGCAATGGTGTCAAACTTCAGGAAAAGAGATTCCATCTAAATATTAAGATCTTCCTGATGGTATGGGCAGTTTGACAGTGAAATGTGCTGCCCGGGAGTGTGGTGGACTCTCCTTCTTTGGAGGCTGTGACACTGTAGGTTTATTTCCAGTCTCTTAAGTTGACTTCCAGCCTTGCAAGACTGGAAATTCCCTCCCAGTGTTTTACTAGGGTTCTTGCCAGCCTCCCAAAGCTGATTCCCACGCTTGGAACGACTGGCAATCTCCCCGACTCTATCAGGTATGCTGCCACCCCCCCCCCCGAATTATGAATATTTGGACAGAACAGGAGGGACCCTGCCCAATCTCTAAGTGTAAGGATCTTCCACCTCTCCCTTCCCCTGAGTGAGAGGTCCTATGTAGCGTGTGCCAAACCTGGCGTGGAAATGGAGAGAAACGGAGGTTTATAGAGTGTTTAATCAAGGCATGCAAATAAACAATATACACTTGGGAGACTCCCCTCTCCCAGGTACACTTAGTTACAAGAATTTACAAAACAGATATAACAGCACAGATACATTCTTAAGATCAGCCAATTCCCAAAATAACAACATCCCTAACGCGACTAACTACCTATTTCTAGTTACTCACAATTAGGTTACAGGCTTAGATGGTCTAAAGGAGAAGGGGGGGGGGGTCCAGGAGACACGGCATGCCTGCCAGCTCGACTGGCCCAGCTCTCCTCTCTTTCTCTCTGTCTCTGTCTCTCTCTCTCTCTATCTGGCCACATGGCCCCTCAGAAGTTTTATATTTTCCTCCTTGGAAGGATCTGGAAGCCTCTCCAAGATGCCTACCTCTTTTCCTTTTGGTTGGTCAATTCTCACCTTGTGACCTGTGATGCTGACCCTTTCTTTTTCGTTGGTCAACTCTCACCCTGTGACCCTTGATGTAATCCTAACACCTCATTAACCCTTGGTTTACCTGAAGAGGGAAGTATCTCCCTTTGATAAGCCTAGATAATGGGAAGCGCCATTATCACAGAGGCTTTTAAAAAGAGTCTGGATGGACATCTGTCAGGAATGCTTTGATGGTGTATTCCTGCATGGCCGAATGGGGTTGGACTCGACGGCCCTTGTGGTCTCTTTAAGCTCTATGGTTCTAGGTACCACCCACAGTTGCTCACAGCTTGTAATTCAAACGCACACACAAATTCCTGTTTGGAAATAAAGACAGAAATTTTAGGTAAAGGGGTTGTTACCAGGTCAAGGTGAAGTTAGGAGATTATTCCTTCTCACTTATAAGGAATAAGGAACATGTGGTCTACTTGATGAGAGCCAATGTGGATTAGTGGTTTGTAGTTGAACCAAACTCTGGAGACCAGGGTTCAGGTTCCTGCTCAGCCATGGCAACCCACTAGGTGACCTTGGGTGCGTCACACACGTTCAGCTCCCCCAAAAACACTGTGATAGGTTTGCTTTAGGGTCGCCATAAGTTGAAATGACTTGAAGGCACACAACAAGTCTGCTTGCTTCTAGTCAGAAGGTGGATGCAGAGCAGAGTGGAGGGTGAATCCTGGTGGCACAACAACTGCGAGGAAAGAAAGATGCCAGCAGACTAAATACGCAGACCGACTTCTTGCCCAGAGAGTCTTGGCAAGTTACAGCAACACATGAATTCGTCCATCTTGTAGCAAGCTGCGTTTCTGCAAGCTGAGATGGAGATTGGCCCAAAGTCCTTTCCTTGCGCAGAACTGAGTTCACAAAAATTGGGGAATCTAGACTCTTGTGTCTTGCATGACAACCTATGAAAACTGGAGAGACAGGGCTGGGCACTGAGTTTTGAGAACCCTAGTGCTAACGTTTGATGGTGACCTGTTGGGGTTGGAAACAAATAATAGTCATTAAGAGAGGAACTCCCTAAATACCCCAAAGACATCAGATCCTGTCTGATGTTGGATGCTAAGAAGGATCAGCCCTGGTTAGTACTTGGATGGGAGACCACCAAGGAATACCAGATGCTGTAGGCTATATTTCAGAGGAAGGAACTGGAAAAACCATCTCTGAGACCTTTTTCACACCTTACCTTTTTGCAGTGCTGGGGTGTGGTGCTCAAATGAGCAGCCTCCGGAGAGAGGCTCTCGCTTCCCTGCTTCTTTGGCTCCGCACAAGCTTCCTGCTCATGCGAGAGCCCCACCTCTTCCTTTCACAGTGCAGCCTGGGACCTTCCCAGGCTGCACTGAGACAGGAAGCGCGACCAGCCCGGCTCCCCAAGCTCCACACACAAGGTAAGTGTGTGCGGGGTCCCGGAGTGATGCGCGACCACGCAGCATTTTCAGCTTCAAGCCAAAAATGAAAAAATGCATGCTCGGTCCGCATCAGGCCCTTGAGCGTCATGTGTACCGCTCCTCACATGTGCGCGACGCTCAAGGGGCCCTTTCGCATTGGAAATGCCATGCGAAAAGGGCCTGAGTATTCCCTTCCTAAGAAAACTCTATCAAATTCATGGGATCACCACAAGCTGATAAATGACTTGAACACACACACACACATACACATGCGCACATAGGACCTACATTTGATGTAAGTATTGTTACCTGTCATACAGGTAAGGACAGGGACAAAAAAATTTGTTCACATTCTAACATGAACACTAGCCTGATCTACACTTCTCAAAGTAATATATATATATATAGAAATAAGAAAGCAAGATTATCTTTGGGGTTTTGATTTTAAAAATTTTTACTTTGCCTCCTCCGAATTTTGCAATGCAAATGAGTGTATCTTGGGAGAAAACTGTGAATACAAAAATGTGCACATTAGGGCAAAGTGTTTGAAAAAATGAATATAAATATTTGTGCATCTGAAAATGTGATGAGAAATACTGCAAGTGCAATAAACCTGTGCTTTAAAAAAATCCTTGCAAACATGATAGAAAGTTAAACAGGTAGAAGCTTCTGACCCTGTTTATTTTCATTCTTAGTTTATTCGGCTTGCATAGTTTGTTTTTTTTCAGGTTTTTGAAATTCTAAAGAAATTGACAGGGTGACTAGGTTGTGCTTGTGTTATCTGGGATCCCTGACCAGAGTTTGAAAAGCAACTTTTAAAACAATAAATCAGTGATGCCTGGTGCCTACCAGGTCAGTGAATCTGCTCTGAGGTTTAGTCTGAACTTTAAAGGTGTCATTCAGGTGCTTGCTGAGCCCTATCCCCAAAATAGATTCCACCCCTTGGATAGCATATTTAAAAGTCTGGAGTAAAACCTGGAATGGGTTTGCCACCCCGCTAACGTGGAAACCACCGACTGACCCTGCTATGACTCTCAGAATCCCCCACCCTCATGGTCCCTGGGCACGCTGGCTTGGATATTCTGGGAGCTTGATTCCAGCCACTGCCATTGTAACTGAAGTCGGGAAGTGCTGAGTCCCACTGCTGCCCTGGTCCTACAGGTCTTTTGTCATTTCTCAGACTCTTGGTAGAATATTACATAGATACTCAATGTATTCCCCCCACCCACCCATGGCTCAAGAGCTGACCTAAGAGCAACAAAATGACATTTGTCAAGGAAAAATGCAAAGCTCTGAACATAACAAGGGAGAGCAAAATGGGCATGTAGGAAATGGGAGATAAGTGGCTAGGCTGGTAGAAGGCATGCTGGACTTGGGGGCATCACAGAGAACCCATCTTTACAACATGTGTGTGTCTGTGCGTGTGTTGCCTGTTAAATTGTAATGACCCCAAGAATTTGGTAGAGTTTTCTTAAGCAAGGAACACTCAGAGGTGGTTTGCCACTGTTTTCCTCTGAAATGTAGCCTATGGCAGCACCAAGAATACCTAGGTGGTCCCCCATCCAAGTCATCAGGCATGAATCAATTTAGCTTCCTGGAAAAGACACAATCTGATGTCTTCAAAATATTTTAGGTCTCTGCACAGCATAGCACTATACCAATTTATGGCACTGTTGCCTGTTCACATTGATGCCATCCACTAATCCATTTCACATTCCTGCGACTAGCAATGGAACTGTCTGCATCTTCCCTTGTAAAAACTGTATCTTTCTGAGGCTTGCATCTTTCTAAATATGTGCACAGATCCGTGCATATATTTCAGAAATGCACACAGCAAAAATGTGCTCATATGAAGAATGCACATGCACAGCTGGTAGAAAAAGTGCAAGCAAAATGCATATGTTAGAGAAAAAAGTATAAGTATGCATATATTCTGTGCAGGTTCAGAGCTTCTGTGTCAGGCATACTGCTGAGTCCTCTCTGGGATGCCACAGAATCATAGAATCTTGGAAGCTGGAATCTTGGGAGTTGGAAGAGGCATATGGGCCATCTAGTTCCATCCCCTGCCATGTGGGAATACCCAACTAATGCGCCCCTGAAAGATGCCCATCCAAAGAAAGAGAGACGGCCATCCTGCAATGGAGATTTTCCAGTATTCCACTGTCAAACAGTTTTTACAGTCAATAACTACTTCCTAGTGTTTAGGTGAATCTTTTTTCTTGTAATTTGCATCTATTGGTTTGTGTTCTAATTTCTGGAGCAGCAGAAGACTAGATCACTCCATCTTCCTCATGACATCCCTTCAGATATTTTCAGATAGATAGATAGATAGATAGATAGATAGATAGATAGATAGATAGATAGAGAAAGAAAGAAAGAGATAAATGATGACTATCATGCCACCTCTCAGTCTTCTCTTCTCTAAGCTAAACCTGGCCAGCTCCCTAAGCCACTCCTCATAAGGCATGGTTTCCAGGCTCTCTAGCATTTTTGTCATCCTCCTCTGGACACATTTCAGCATGTCTATACCCTTCTTAAACTGTGGTCCCAAAACTGTACACAGTATTCCAGGTGAGCTCTGGCCAAAGCAGAAAGGCATGGCAATACTAGTTTCCTTGATCTGGATACTATATTCCCATTGATGTTGCCTAGAAGTACTTTGATTTTTTGGCCACCACATCACATTGTTGACTCATGTTTAGCTTGTGCTCTGCTAAGACCCCTGGATCCTTTTCACATGTACTGCTTTCAGGCTTCACTTGTCCTGCCCTGCCCTGTCCTGCCTTGTCATATCCTTTCCTATCCCTTGTGCATTTCATTTTTTTCTGCCTAGATGTAGTACCTTACATTTATCTCTCTTGAAATTCATTTCCTTTGTTTTGGCCCATTGTCCAATCTATCAAGGTCATTTTGAATTCTGCTGCTGTCCACTGGTTTATTAGCTACCCTTACCTCCCATTTGGTTTCACCTACAAATTTGATAAACCTGGCTTCGATTCTATCGTTTAAGTCACATTATAAAGATGCTGAACAGCACATCCAAACTTTAAAGACACTATCCAATATGCTGAGTCTTATCCCTACAAT
This sequence comes from Iguana delicatissima, assembly GCA_948472985.1. Classification (NCBI taxonomy): domain Eukaryota; kingdom Metazoa; phylum Chordata; class Lepidosauria; order Squamata; family Iguanidae; genus Iguana; species Iguana delicatissima. The sequence goes on from CAOKZL010001811.1 coordinate 279,415, forward strand.
AGATTCAGCATCTTGGAAGTGCCTTTAAAGTTTAGAATAAAACAGAAGGTGGATTCACTACCTCACTGATGTAGGAACTACCAGCAACTGTTGCTTTCAGTGCCAGATGCAAAGAAGATACAAGTTGGCAAATAGGTCCCAGCATCATTTGATTATGCCTTCACACTCGATGGGATC